>JAQMYM010000019.1:8200374-8217134 GCA_030014255.1 Parauchenoglanis ngamensis | reverse complement strand
ATTCCACGTGTCTGGTTCATCATTCCACCTACAATTACCCACTGTTTAGCTATCTGTCAACTCGTGCACAGTAGGCATGCACGCTGGAGGACAGAATAATCACAATAGCAGAATCTTGCCAAAGTATCCTGTATTTTGTTATGTACGTAGCCTATGTAATTATTGCTCTTGATATGAAAGAAAAATAAACCGTTCATATGTTATATTTAGCGAAACCACACTGTCTAGTGACCCACTGACATACCTGAACCACCGTATTTTTAAAAGTTATTTATTTATTTTTAGCTTTTGCAGTTATATGGTTTATAGTTCAAGTATGTCAGCAGGTGACAGAGGCTGTATGGCATATGCTGTATCACAATTATTGTCATCAGTATAGCTAATGTCTAGATGGTGTCCTTGGGTAAGTACCACAGACAGAGTGCAGCCTGTTAACAGAGGAAACTAAATCTCCCATTCTTCTCAATGCAAAGTGCACATTTTTCATGAATTTATGTTCTGTTCTTTAAAAATAAATTTTGAAGTGGATAAGTAGATTAGCAACAAGTTAACTCAAACACCCAAGTAGCAGCCTTCTCATGATTAATACCAGGTCAGCTAGCAAACTAGCTGCTCTATATGTAGCTAGATGTGTACATTGGTTACTTTGGAAATAAAATATACGTATTGTATATATGATCAAGTAATGTGAAACAATGTTGGGTTAAGATTCAGATTCCAAACTTGCTGCTAGGTCTGGGTCAGGCTTAGGAAGAACATTCTGAGCCTATGGTTGGGTTATGTTCAAAATCCCAGTCCTGATTAAAGTCTCCAGAATTTTTTCCCTAACTTCTGTACACTGAATTTATAATATACTGTATGTGTGATTACCATAGAACATAATAGCAACACATTACCTAAAGAACAGACAAGGTTTTTTCCTCCAATCTCACTTATAGTGGATGGCTACATGATTATGTGAAATAATGCATATTTTCTTACCTCTGTATATGGTGCTCTATGCACACAGCTCTGCTCAGCTGACTCACGTTTGTTCCTCTTCCTACGCCGCAACCTTCGGATCTGCTCGGCTTGCTTCTCCCCATCGCTGCTGTCCACAACCAACTGAGGATTAAAATTTACATCCAGAGCACCAAGCCTTGGTGAATGTGATGGCCTAACAGAAGGTATGTAGTTCTCATAGGGCATGTAGGGAAGGAAGGGTTCAGGTGAAGCTTTGTTTTTATGGGTGACGCTATGAACAGGGATGCATAATCGAGTAGGGGGAGCTATAGAGTTCTCAGAATCTGAGTTTAGGGTCTCTGTGTTGGTGAAGTGACCCGAGGAAGGCGAGGTTATAGGTAGATAGTGCTCTATGTCACGCTGAGAATCCGATGATCGTGTTTCTTCTGAGAGACGCTGGCGGAACTGCAGCAATGCAAGCCCCCAGCTATCATATTTTGCCCCATCCTCTGAATCTGACCCCATCTCATCGTATGCTGAAACCACGCCAGATTCCTTCTCTAGCACACTGAACACCAAGCTCTTCCGTTTGGTTAGCAGGCTCGGCCGGGAATGCTGAGAAGTTTGCAAGGCGATCCAGTTCCCATCCGGAGACTGTAGCACAGAGGAAGCACCTACACAAGTAGAAATATTTAAGACAATTTAATTGAAATGACCTATAGCACTCTATATTAACCTAAAGAACTCAACAATGTGTTTTTCTCTGGTTCTTGTCAAAATGTTGTCACAAGGAGTTGTGGACTGTGCCTATTGGCATATTGGACCATTCCTCCATATCCATATTAATTTATGCAAATATCTGTATAATTTAGTATAAAGAGAGAGAGTGTGTGTGTGTCTTAGAGAGAGACAGACAGAGAGAGAGCAAGCTCACTGGAATTGTCCAGACGGTCCACATTTTTCCACCCCAATATGGATGCTCGTGACTCTCTCCGCACAGATGAGTAAATCTCAAGATTTGGCTCTGGTTCTGAAGCTGCGGACACCTTGTCTGCTTCAGGCATTTTGTCTAGGGATTCGTCACTAGTCAAGGATAATGCTGATAAGGACCTCTAAAATAAACAAACATACAAAGGAATACAACTAAACCAGTGTTACACTCCAGGATTTGGGGTATTACTGCAATTGGCATGTGGAAGCAATAAAATGACATGACAGGACACAGAGCCGGCCCTCACCAATTTGGTACCCTAGGTAAGATTTTTAGCTGGTGTCCCTTGCATCACAGCCAAATTCCACCACCAATCATTGTGTTCATATACTCACACAGAAACGGCATAGCTTGTATTTGAGATTGTCTTTACTTTAGAAACAAAACAATACACAAAATAAACCCCAGGATTTGCAGGGGTGGGATTAAAATCTTTCAAAAGTGCACCTGAACCTGACAGAAGGAGTATGTGACCACTGGATGTTACATTATATTAATAAAAAGATGCTGATGGTGAACCCCAGCCTATAATAGCACCTAAGCCACATTATAACCTATTCTAACATTCTAAATACAGACAGCAAGAGTAAACATTTTTGGCCATGAGTGAGCACAGTGAGCATTTCTCTCACAAGATGCATGCTGTTTGCCATACATATAATACTAAATCAATAAGGAAAATGCAAAGGCTTATTAATTACTACAACTATTAATTACAAAAGGGGATGGAAAAGGAAAAGCATTTCAATTAACTATTACAAACAGTGCTAATGCTGGCAAACTAGACTAAGATGTTAATAAAAATGTATGCCTGGTTTCTTGAGGCAGACAGTGAAATGTTTCTTATAGCACACTTAAAAGAAAAAGTGCATTTCTCAAAATTATGTAGACAGTTATTCCCCAAACACCTGTGTGATGGAGGAGGTGTGGATGGAGAGGAGGCAAGTTTATCCAGCAGGTAACGAGTGATGGTTATCATCTGTGGCTTATTTCAGGCCTTCTGGGGAGAGAAACTGGTAACCAGGGAGCTCAGCAGCACCGAGCTCTGTGCATGTGCATGTATGTGTGTCTGTATCTGTTGAGCATACAATAAAACACTTTCAGTTCTTGCAAGCCTACCTCCCATCTCCTCATTCCCCAAGAACCAACACGTGTTACAACCTGAATAGTCTTTCCAATTTGCCCTAATGAATTTAACTATTTATTATAATTAAACTATAATATAAATAATAAACAAAGATGAACAATAGATAAATTCATAAACTGTTAATTGCATATAAATCTTGTAATACACTATAGCTTAATTGTATCATGTTTCTGTCATGATCTGCTCCTCTCTACACACACAGTGTGCCTTGTGGAATCTTCTGGTAATCATGTGTTTAAAAGGACTCATAGTATCTCTCTCAGTTTGTGAAGCATTAGTCTAGCCCCTTGTCTGCTATTGCCAAGCCTTTTTATTACCCGTGTTTGCTTTGTGGCGTTTTGGACTCTGCTCTCTGTTTTTGATTTTTTTTTTGCCTAGCCTGTGTTACTCTGTTTGCCGATCGCTCGACCCCAGTTCTGTATATTGAATATATACTCTTTTTCCTTTTTCTCATTTCTGTACCTCTGCCTCCGTGTGTTCCAATAAACACTTTGGATATTACCATGCTGTCTCTTAACCTGTGCATGTGTCCAGCCAAGCCACGACGACATGACCGTTTCACAGGCAGTGTCACTCACTAGTTCAGATAACTCTCCACTCCCACACAATCAGGAAAGTCTAAGTAAGGAGGGTGATATTATAGGGTCTATAGTTATATTATTGTTAGGTTTTTTTGTAATATTTCACTGTTGTGGGATTTTTTTTGTAATATTTAAAAATAATGTTATTAGAGTAGTATCATTAAAAATAGTTTTGTATCATTTGGGATGCCCCTATGGATGAATTGAACAGCACCCCCAGGGGTCTATGCTGCATCGGGCCGGCTCTTACGTTTTAAATTATTACTGTTAATTTTAGTGTTAGATTATTTTTCTTAAATAGTCACATAGTGTTGTAAAATAGTGTTTTATTAAACAGGGCAGCAGTCCAACTGACAAGATCATTTCAGGATTCTTTATGATTTATGATATATGATTCTACATCAATTATGTAAATTGCTAATTTAAATACTTCATGAAGAATGAAATCAATGTTTGAAGACTGCCAGTGACTCAGCTGTTGAGACATCTAGGGAAAGTTCATTCACCACCTACGTGCCAGAACAGAGAAGAGTCTTTAAACATGCCTTCTTTGTACCCTGAGAGATGCTGGGACCAGTCATGCAGTGTTCGAGGATCAGAGGGAGCATGATAACTGCTTTAAGGTATGTGGATGCTAATCCATTTTTGCTTTGCAGGCAAGCATCAGTGTTTAAAATCTGATGCTGGCAGCTTTAGGGAACCTGAGTGGTCTGTGTGGATAGAATAGGACAAATACTATGATGTTGTAAAGGAGAACGAGTTCCATGACCGAGAGTTCACCGAGAGTGATGTGTCGGGAGCGATGTGCCGAGAGAGCGATGTGCCGAGAAGCAGTGTGCCGAGAGAGCGGTGTGCCGAGAAGCGATGTGCCGAGAGAGCGGTGTGCCGAGAAGCGGTGTGCCGGGAGCGGTATGCCGAGAAGCGGTGTGCCGAGAAAGCGGTGTGCCGAGAAGCGGTGTGCCGAGTAGCGGATGTGCCGAGAGAGGTGTGTGAGGAAGCGGAAGTGCGGCGAGCCGGCCCCTAACAACCAAAATACTTTCCAACGTCTCTGTATTTATTATCAGAGTGCACATTCCCCCCAGCGTTAAAAATCTTGTATGTAGCACTTGGTCCTGGAGAAACGCTGTCTCATCTCACTGTACACTGTACTACATGTATATGGTTGAAATGACAATAAAAGCCACTTGACTTGACTTGAAATCAGTAGTAGTGTGTCAGATTAGCAATGTGTGAGGAAAAGCACAGTTGATTGTCCATGGTTATCCCAAGTTTGGGTGCAGTGACAGAACATGAGCTCTAAGAGTTGTCCAGGGTGATCACAAGGTCCTGACATGGGGATGCATCACCTCGGATGAACAGCTGTTCACTTTTGCTGGGATCAAGTTGTAGCTGATATGCTGCCATCCATGATAAGATGTGTGCCACACATGCTGAAAATGGAGTGAAAATATAGGTGTCTGTCAGGAGTGTCATCCACATAGGAGTGGTATGAAAACCCATGTGAAGATATGACCTCCCCAAGAGATCAAGTATAAAGGAATAACAGAAGAAGGCTGAACTACTGAGCCTTGTGGGACACCAGTGGAGATTTTGAATCAAGCAGTTGAGGATTCCCTCCATGTCACCTGATCTGACCTATCCTACGTGGAGTATTATGGAAGGGATGGGATCCAACAGGCAGGTGAAGGACCAGATGACTTGCAGTATCACTTCTGTTGCTAGATGAGAAAAATGTGCCAGTGAAACAGAAGGGGAATTCTGAATATGTAGTGTAGGAGTTGGAGTTTCGTTAGGAGTAGGAGTTAGGTTTGGCAGATTTGTCAATCTTCCTATCATAAAACGTGGTGAAGTCTTCGGTAGTCAGAGAGGACAGGGCAGGAGGAGCTGGTGGGTTAAGGACTGAACAAAATATGTTTTTTTTTTGGATACTGTATTAATCCCTGAGGTGAAATTCTTTCTCTGCATTTAACCCATCCAAGCAGTGAACACATGCACAGAAGTGAGAAGTGAGCACACATACTCAGAGCAGAGGTCAGCTACATGCTGCAGCACCTGGGGAGCAGTTAGGGGTTAGGTGCCTTGCTCAAGGGCACTTCAGCCGTGGATGCAGAGGGATGGGAAAGCCCTGTTCATTCACTCCCCCCACCAACACTTTCTTCCCTAACTGGCAACCTTCTGGTCCCAAACTCACTTCTCTATCCTTTTTAGCAGAAGTCATGTCAGAAAAGGAAAGAAATCTTTCTTTCTAAAGGTTTGACTTTACTTCCTTGACTTTCTAATATCAGGAGGGTTTACTGCCATCCCTTATATTAGAAATATATATTCAAGTTTGTATATAGATAAGAAGCATTATTTTAGTACCAGGATCCTTCTGACCTGATGTTCAGCCTTCTTGATATGGTTAATGGCTTGATTGTCAAAGGCATATCTGAGGGTCTGTATCACTGATATAGTTCCTAAACATTAACATTTAAATTACATGTACATTTGAGAGGAAGGATGTTACAATTCAATGTACCTTTACACTTTCTCATATTTGTTTTAACTGGTCAATGCAGCATGTAAGTGATATCTGACAATTTGTCTTTTTTCCTTTCTTCTTCTTTTTTTTTTTTTTTTTTTTTAAACCCACTCGTTTATTTTTAAGCAGTCTTGATATTGTGCATGTTTGAAAAATTCACTGCAAGATACCCAGGAGCTCGTAAGAAATAAATTCAAGAAAAACTGTGACTCCTGTTCCATATAGAACTGAAACCAGTAGAAGATGTGTACTAAATGGGTTGTTAATTTAATTTAAATTAAATGTATAAAAGGGGTATAAAAATGTTATTGATAAGAAGATGGTAATTAATTGCTGTCAGTTGAGCTCAAGTTCCTTTTAGGGAAGCTGAGCTCCTACTGCTCCCTCTGTATTTCAAATACTGTAATTAACACAGGCTACAATGTTTTGTTGGTGCAGATGAGTCCATTAAACCAAACAATAATCTAAGAATGTGGATTACTTCTTAGCTCCCATTACTGGAACTAAAACCCTTTGGCTCAGGTCTAATGCTCACTGGAATGCTATACTTTTTGCTAAGCCCAACAAAGATTATTTTAAATTCAGGAACATTTCTGAATCCAAAGCCTCTTTCCTGGATTATTTGCTCAAGTGATGAGAACAATTTTATCTGCTTGTGTCAAACTTTTTATGTTAAGTTAAACCAAGCAAACAAATCATTCTGTTTTACTGCTGCAGTTTCCTCCTCCTGACCAGTAAAGGGTAATAGATATACATAATTTCCTCAGAAATGTAGGTTAAGTGAGAACTATTTCACTAGTGGGTAAAAGGAAAGGAATGTAGGCACACAATTCAAAAGCAATTTCAAATGCCACATTTTTTTCTGTAGGGTTTTATGGCAGAGTATGATGGCAATACAGTATACACATAATACAGACCTTAAACCAACCAGAGGCAACCTTTCTGTATTGTTAACAACACGATCATTGCATGACAGAATCAATAATGTAGGTTTATGTATACCAATCAGGGATGATATTAAAATCACTTGCATAATATTTCAATTCAATTCAATTTTATTTGTATAGTGCTTTTAACATCAGACATTGTAAAAAAGCAGCTTCACAGAAGTATATAGATTCTGAATATAAACTTATGAATCTATCTATCTCTCGCTCTCTCTCATATATATGTGTATATGTATCTCCCTAATGAGCAAGCCTGTGGCGACGATGGCAAGGAAAAACTCACTGAGATGACAAAAGGAAGAAACCTTGAGAGGAACCAGACCCCAAAAGGAAACCCATCCTTATTTGGGTCGCACTGGATAGTGCAATTGCAACTAACACACTTCGGTAGTAGAGTCAAGATAGACTTCGGTCAAGAAGACTTCAGTAATATTGTGTAGATACCCCTTGCGCTGCCAAAAAGCTCAGACCCTTCGACTGCACAAGACCTCTGATTGGACTTGTTTGTCCAGCCAAACTCACAGATGCTTCATCATATTGAAATCTAAGGAAATGGGCTCTGTCATGTTCCTCAAACCATTCCTGAACAATTTATGAAGTGGCAGGACACATTATCCTGCTGAAAGAGGCCACAGTCATTAAGGTATGCCGTTGCCATGTAGGGGTGTACTTGATCTGCACCAATGTTTAGGTAGATGGTACATGTCAAAGTAACATTCACATGAATGCCAGGACCCAAGGTTTCCCAGCATAATATTGCCCAGAGATCACATTGCCTATGCTGGCTTGCCTTCATTCCATAGTGCATTCCGGTGCCATCTCTTCCCCAGGCAAGCAAGACACATGTATGCGACTGTCCATATGATGTAAAAGAAAATGTGATTTATTAGACCAGATGACTTTCTACCATTGCTCCATGGTCCATTTCTGATTCCTACCTGCCCATTGTTTGTGCAGTTGGCAGTGGACAGGGGTTATCTTAGGTACTCTGAAAGGTCTACAGCTACACAGCCCCATACACAGCAATCTGCAAAGCACTGTGTGTTCTGACACTTTTCAATCATAGCAATTTCAACAATTTGTGCTACAGTTATCTTTTCTGTCGGATTGGACCAGATGGGCTAACCTTTGCTCACCACACACATCTGTGAGGCTTGGACGCCCATGACCCTGTTGCTGCTTCACCGGTTGTCCTTCCTTGGACCACTTTTGGTAGGTACTAACCACTGAATTCCAGGAACACCACACAAGACCTGCTGTTTTGGAGATGCTCTGACCCATTCGTCTATCCTCGTCTACCACAACCTGGCTTTGTCAATGTAACTTAGATAATTATACCTCCCCATTTTTCCTACTTCCAACACATCAACTCCAATAACAAATTGTTCACTTGCTGCCTAATATATACCACCCCTTGACAGGTGACATTGTAACAAGATTATTAAGATTATTATTGTTATTCACTTCACATGTCATTGGTTTTAATGTTATGGTTGATTAGTGTATATTTGTGTCAGTTGTAAAGAGTAATAGTGCATGAAAGCATAAATCCTGTAGCCGCACGTGAGTCTTTGTGCCTGTGTATTATTATATTTAATTTCATCATCCTGTATTTTATCTCTACATTATTGTGGCACTGTTTATATTTGTATATATGTACATTCACTGAGCATTTTATAAGTAACCTACTCATTCAAGTAATTATCTAATCAGCCAATCATGTGGCAGCAGTGCAACATATAAAATTATGCAGATATGGACATCAGCTTAAAGTAATGTTCACATAAAATGATCCAAGTGATTTTTAATGTGGCATGATTGCTGGTGCCAGATGGGCTGGATTAAGTATTGAGTATAACTTCTGAGCTCCTGTGATTTTCATAAACAGTCTTTAGCGTTTTCTGAGAATGGTGCAATAAAAAAAAAAACATCCAGAGAGCAGCAGTTCAGAAGACAGAACTGCAGACGGAACTGCAGACCAATTTGCAAACAGAAATGCCTTGTTGATTAGAGAGGTCAATGAATAATGGCCAGATTTGCTTGAGCTAACAGAAAGGATACAGTAACTCAGATAACCATTCTGTACAATTGCGGTGAGCAGAAAAACATCTCAGAATGCAGAACATATCAAACCTTTAGATGGACAGGCTATAACAGCAGAAGACCATGTTGGGTTTCACATCAGTCAGCCAAGAACAGAAAGCTGAGGCTGCAATGGGCATAGACTCACTAAAACTAAAACCTGGTCTGATGAACCTAAATTTCTGCACAGACATGCAAATAGTAGGGTCAGACTTTGCCACCAACTGCATGAATCCATAGATCCAACCTGCTATGTGTTAACACTTGTTGTGGAAGTTATGTCTTTAGCCCCTATTGCAGAAGGAGACCCAGAAAAAGGTCAAGAAGCAAAGGAGACATTGTCAGAATGGAGGGGTAGAATGGAGCTCAGCCTGGAGTGCTTGGCAGGGATTTCACACATAGAAAGTCTGCGGCTTCTGACTGCAGAAGTCAACAAAGTGGAGAAGTTTACCTGAGTATTACGTCTAGTAAGACCTGAAAATGAACTACGTGGTTAGATGCTTCTTTTCAGTCATGCCAGATATTAATCTATAGACAAATGCAAAGCATGTTCTTTTTATATACAGTTAATAATATCTAGACAATCATCTGTATACTGTAATTTTTATGTGCATATAAAGATATTGTGTAAATCTCTTCTGGTTTGAAAAGGGCTGTTCAAGAAGGGAAAGTTTGGGACCCATGTGGTCATGCAAAGACATGCTCAGGTTAACATTTTTCTTTTATTAGCCCTTAACTATAAAATATTCAGTAAAACCCATACTAGGTGTTACTAGGTGCTCTTAGGTTAAGTGCTGCCTGAGGTCCAGGATGTTAATGCTGTCAGGCATTTATTTGCTTTTACCTATATATGCTTAGTAATAGCATATATAGGTAAAGGTAGGTAATAGGCAGGTGGAAGTGGTGGAAGTGAATGGAGATTTTGGATAAGACCCAGGGGTGAACACATACTTCACTGTCAATCCACAGATATCAGTCCTCATGTTTCTTATACTGTCAGTGGGCTGGCTTGTTCTTGACAGTGTTTTCAAATTTTTGTGTGTAGAATGTTTTTTGGCACGCTGAGGGCCCATTAATACTAATCAATCATCACTTGAATGCCATAGCCTATTTGAGTACTGTTTCTGACCATGTGCATCCCTTCATGGCCACAATTTAACCATCTTCTAATGGCTACTTCCAGCATGGTAATGCACATCACAAAGCAAAAAACGTCTCAAACTGATTTCAAGAACAATGAGTTCAGTGTTCTTCAGTGGCCTTCCCAGCCACCAGATCTTAATTCAATAGTACACCTTTGGGATGTGGTAGAACAGGAGAATCACAGAATGAAAAATCTGCAGGAATTGCATGATGCAATTATGGCAATATAGACCAGAATCTCAAAGGAATGTTTCCAACATCTTTTGGAATCCAAGCAAATGTAGAATTGAAGTTTTGAGAGCAAAAGGAAGCCCAACCCAGTATGAGTTCAGTGTTACTAATATAATGCTCTGTGAGCATATGGGAGAATGTCTAAGGCCCCATGTACACATACGTGTTTTTGGAAAAGTTTTTACTCTTCCATTGAAAAAAAAATTTCCTCATGAACAGCCTTTTCAAAAATATCTCGGTCCACATTAAAACACAGAAATTTGAAAACACTGTTACGAGCACTGTTACGACCCAGTCCACTGACAGTATAATAAAGGCTGATATCTGTGGATTGAATATGAGTTGGAACTACTAGTTAGGACTTCACTTGAGTGTGTGTTCACCCTAAGGTCTTATCCAAAATCTCCAGTCACTTTACAGTTTGTATTGTGTCATGTTCTGATGCCTCCTCAATTAAATTGCAAAGATGTTACAAAATAAATTGCATACCACAAATAAAAATCTAGTCAGCAGCCATGATAAATGGAGTCCTATAACAGTCAGAACACATGCAAAATTACAATGGCCATGTGCAGGTTAACGTAGGGAAAAACATACATTTTTACCATTCACACAAAATCACTGAAAACTGAATTTTCAAAAATTTTAAAACTTGGTGGGTGTTGACAAAAAAAGCTTAAATTTTAGTGAATGCCCCAAACATTTTTGTATAGACTGGTGACAAAAAAAGCTTCCAAACAGATCTTTTTTTCCATAATATTTGTTTTTATTTGCACGGACTAGGCCTCAGCCACTGTCTACATCATGATGACTGATACTGATGAGACTTACCCAGGAGTTTTTGTGACAGGCCTGTGTGACAGTACTGCGCTGGGCAGTGTTACGTATGCTTGATGCTGAGGTAGGGCAGTGCAGGTCACAGTTGTGAGTCTGAGACCAAACAAAGTCATACTCTGCCTGCATCTCTGAGTGCTGCTTTCCCCTCTTAATAATCTGCACAGAAAGTGAGAAAGTAAGACAGAATTACCCTTTTCTTTGCAGTATTCATTAAGTGAATAATTATTTTAAAAGAATCTAAAAGAACCTCAAGAATAAATTAATACATTCACTTTTTGAACAATTGTGGTTGCAAGTTCCTCTACGAGCTCCTCTCTATGATCACGTAGATATCGAGCCTCATTCTGTTTCTCCTAAAGAGTGAAAAGAAGGGTGGAGAAGAAATTATTAGTATTTATAATCATAAGGTATGATGACAATTAAATAATATTGAAAGTTGAAATGAAAGGAAAATGGCGTATTTTGGGGAAAGCACTGGATAAAATACAAACATTCATCAATCCAGACATACATAAAAGAGTGAATGAAGGAGTGAATAGGTAGATGTATAGGAGGGCAGATGGATGGACAAATAGATGAATGAATGCATAAATGATTTCGGAGAATAATGGATAATAAAGATATAGAAGGTTGATGATTGAAGAATGAATGGATGGATGAATTAATGAATGTATAATGAAAAAAGGATAGGTGGATATGTTGATGGCTGGGTAGATGAATGATTAAACAGATGGGGGAATAAATTTAGCAATTAATTAATGTATTGTTTGACTGGGTAGTTTGATAGGACAATGGATGGATGGAGGGATGTAATAGGTAACTAAATGACCAAATTGATGGGTTGATGAGTGGATGGATGATAGACAGATGGTTGAATACTCTAGATAGAGGAATTGATCCTTTGAATTGATTCTGGATTGATCGCTGGATAAGTAGTTTAACATGTGGATGTATAAATATGTGGAGGAATGGCTGGACAGATATATGGAGAGGTGGATGGATAACTGGAGGGGTGAGTGACTCTGTAAGAGGAATAAGCAGAAGAGACGAACCAGACTGTCCCTATAGCCCTCTGCTTTAGTGATCGCTTCCTCTATGGCCTCTTCAGCAACACGTAGGGCAACAGTAAGGGTCTCTGCTATGCTGTGGCCTACACACCCACCCACCCACGCACGCGCACACACACACACAAACACACACACACAGTGAATTCAGTACATCAAATTTACATAATTGTAATGAGATGTGGCACAACTGGGCTGTGCTTCTGATTCTACAAAAACAACTGTAAAGAGCTAATTTTCTATGTATTTCATATATTAAAATATATATTTGAGTATATTGTTTGGAGGTGGCTAGAGGTAAAATTTCAGATTTTAAACAATCATAACCCATAACATCAATTCAAATTATAAAAATAGATATTTTATTTAAATTTGACCAGAGGTCAATCATCCTGGATTCAAAGAGGAAAGTGTATGCTTTCAGAGATCTGTCTTCATTTCAAAATAGATTTGACAGAAATTAGGTTATTGTTTTTTTTCTTCTTATGTCTGTTTGATTTTCACTTTAATCTTCTTGGAGGCTATATCAAATTACAAGTGGAAAAGGATGCCATGATTTATCCTGATTAAATTTTTTTTCCTACAATGTTTTATATCTACTATAATTCAAATATATGAAATTCATATTCAAATACTGCCAAGCTCTAAAATATTCCTCATAGCTACAAAATACACAATAATTAGTTCTCAACCTGGCAAAAAAGGGTGTGTGTGCATGTGAGCAAGAGGGAGACAGATCAAAGACATTTGATCAGTTTGCTAGCACAAATTACAGAAAGGAATACAATTTAGGGCTTACTTTCACTTTGTTTGGAGAATGCAGAGTCACTGCCATCATTATCATTGCTGCCTTCAGGAGCACTGACCTCTGGATAAACATGGACAAACAGAGAAGACAAACACAGGGTGAGAATGAGTATTAAAAACGTCACTAAGTTTTATTTTTGTGCAGGATAATGCCAGCATATTGTTAATGTGATTGCGTGTAATCCCCATCCATCCATTATCTGTACCCCTTATCTGTCAGGATCACAGGAAAGCTGGAACCTACCCCAGCAGACTTCAGGCAAGAGACAGGGTACACCCTGGGCAGGCTGACAATCTATTGCAGGGCTAACACAGAAATGAAAATTTCACATTCACACCCATGTTCATTGCCAGTTGACTAAACCTGTATGTCTTTGGACTGTGGGAAGAAACTAGAGTGCCCAGAGGTCCCCACACAGGCATGTAAGAACATTCAACCTCTGCACAGAAAGAACCCAGATAGCTGGCAGGTTTGAACCCAAAATCTTCTTGCTATGATGCGCCAGTGCCACCCTTTTTGTATGACAATTTTTCTCTTCTGTTCTCAATCAAGTGCCTACTGCTTAATGGTACTCCCTTTTAAGACAAACACAGCTCAGGAACAGGCTTACAAATCCTTTCCCATTTCTAATAACCCTGTGTGAGGGTTTTCAAACCCCACAGAAACTATTATCCATCCATCCATCCATTATCTATACCGCTTTATCCATCTGGGTCACGGGGAAGCTGGAGCCAATCCCAGCAAGAGGTGGGGTACACACTGGGCAGGTCGCCAGTCCACCACAGGACCAACACAGACAAACAACCACACACGCTCGCATTCACACTTACGGACAATTTAGACTAGCCAGTTAATCTAATCTGCATGTCTTTGGACTGTGGGAGGCAACTGGGGCACCCGGAGGAAACCCACGCATGCACGGGGAGATCATGCAAACTCCGCACAGAAAGGCACCCTGGGTGACCCGGGATCAAACCCAGGACCTTCTTGCTGTGAGGCGACAGTGCTAACCACTACACCACCGTGCCACCCAGAAACTATTATATTAAACTTTTATATTAAATATTAGGGCTGGCAAGTGATTAAAAAATGAATTTACATTGTCTGTGATTAGTTAATCTAAATTAATTGCATACATCAATTTTTGCTGTGAAATTATTTAAAATATTTAAAAAATATTGACATAATTAAAATGAATTTTGGTAGATAAGTGAATCAATGAATTATCAACATTATAGACTTTAAAGTTTTTAAAGTCAACATTACAGACTTTCATAACATTATTTTCATTATTTCCACTCACTGCCAATGGTGTGTGCAGTAACACAGAGCTAACTGTGATTGCTAACTGAAGTCAGCCCAATATATTTGGCTCCTGCCATGACATCTTTTGTTCTCTTTTCTATTTTGTAAGGCTGCTGGATCTTGGACACAATTGTGCTTCTCGGTGGCAGCTTATAAGTCATGTAAGAACATCCTATCTGTAAAGCCTCTGCTAACCCCCTGTTTTCTATCACTGAAACTGGTTTGCAGGCTATTGCAATACATTTTGAAGGGGGGTTAGTTAGTCGGTCACAGGTAGACATTCTCAGTTTGCATCTGAATGCCTGGTTGATTGTGGCTTGACAAGTCTGGCTGCTAGCACTAGCATCAGGAGCTGCACTTGAAGTACTTCGATGGTATGAAAATTCCATATTGCAGAAATTACAGAGGACGATGCTCCTATCAACAGTCCCATCTGGGCATTTTTTAAACTGGGCCAAGCAGAGTGTTCTCATTTCCCTCCATTTTACAAAGCCACTGTGGCCAGAATGGCAATGCACACTTTGGAGCACCATGGAATGCGATTAAGCAGAGTTAATTTTTTAACATTATTTTTTCTGTGATTAATTAATCTAAATTAACATGTTATTTTGACAGCAAACCACTAAAATGTTGACATGAAATCTATAAGTGAATTCCAATCATGTAACTTTATGATCATGGTACTGCTTTATGCTGCTAGCATAAACCTGCTTTTAAGGGGAAGATGAGATTTGATTTGATATCACTGTATCATGTCAAACCACATCTCTTCAGGCATCACGTTCGAGAGTAACACACCTAGGCAAGCACTATGTGCCTTCATCTGCATACATGACCTCATAGATACCTGCAATTAACTGGTAATGCTAGGGGAGGGGAGACAGGGGAGAGAGCATATGCCCATCCATTTCCGAGAACAAGTTTGTTCTCTTGACTCCCGGCCAGGGATGACTGTGGCATCATTGGGATTTGAACTCCCACCGACAGGACACAGGCTATTTTGTTGTAGTCTGTGTGAATTTATAAAGAATATATAAATCCCCTTTGACAGACACACACACACACACACACACACACACACAAATGGTTGGGCTATACCAGAGGGTCACTCTGGCCATGTGGATATTCTAATAACCAAATGAAATATGCGTCAAAGTCAAAATCTAGGGGGTGCTATGGAGCTGATGAGGCATGCCGACACTGAATAGTGTTATATGTATATATACACTATGTGTATATGTACTGAAAGGCATACCCAAGTGGCGAGGACAGTGTATAGAAACATATGCACCAAGTATGGGCTAGAAGTCCCAATGGGAGACACCACTGTAAGTGGTTGAGAACAACAGAGCTAATATCCTGTGGGACTTCAATTTCCAGACAGATAAGCAGCTGCTGGCCAACCAACCAGACATAGTGGTGGTTGATAAAGAGCAGCAAACAGAAGTAGTGATAGATCTGGAAATCCCAGCTGAACATAACATCAGGAAGAAGGAGCATGAGAAGATCGAGAAGTTCCAAGGCCTGAAGGAACAACTAGAACAGAAGTGGAAGGTGAAGTCCAAAGTGGATAAGATAAGATAAGATAAACCTTTATTAGTCCCACAAGTGGGAAATTTGTATTTTTGCAAATTAAAAACAATAGAGTAGAATAAAGTATAATAAAAATACAAATGTACACTCCAGGTACACAATGGAGTAACAAACAATGCCACAAAAACAGTAGTAAATTGAACATTTGCATCAGAAAAATTGCACCCAAGTAAAAAAATTGCACGTCAGAGTAAGAAAAATTAAGAAAGAGTAAGAAAAATCAGAAATTGCCCATTAATTGCATATAGATTGCATATTTAGATTGCACATAAAGTAAGAAAAATCAGAAATTGCACATTAATTGCATATAGATTGCACATAAATTGTACCCAAGTTTTAATTGCATGTTTGTTGCATCAGTAATTGCACATTAATTGCATATAGATTGCACATAAAGAATGGTGCATCAGAAAATTGCACCCAAGTGAGATTGCACATAAGAGAACTAGCATGGTGTATCAGATATGTGTGTATGTTTGTTTAAGCGTGTATGGTCATCAGCAAGGTCTTTGTTGTGGAGTCTGACAGCGGTTGGAAGGAAAGACCTGCGGAATCTCTCCGTCCCACA
>JAQMYM010000019.1:8138069-8154907 GCA_030014255.1 Parauchenoglanis ngamensis | reverse complement strand
AGACCTACATCTTTACCATACTTCTTCAAGACCTCACGAAGATTCATACTGAGGGGGTGGGGGGGGGGAGAAAATATATATAATTTAAGGAACACCACAACAGACTACACACTTATCATAGATGGTTAGATGAAATTTTGTATGAAAATAATACATGTCCAGGGGCAGGGGTGAATTGTGATACTAATCTCCCAAAGTTTATGATTTTCATATAACAGTATGGTCTGGATTGTTATTCTGCTTACATCACTTGCTTTCTTTTTTAAAAATACAGCTGGTCATTTTACAGAGAAAGCATAAACTTTGCTGTCCTGAAGATTTTGATGTGCTGATGAAGTACAAGCATTGACTGTTAGAAAAAACTTACAACCACAACTCCTTACATAAATGTTAAATGTCTCCCAACAAAAACATCACATCAAAGATGATAGGTTTTACCTTGTTAAACACATTTTTAAAAAAACATTTATTAGCCTTATGCGGAGTGTTCGCCTAAGCTTTTAATTGTTTTATTAAGTATTACCTTATATAAGGTGCTCCACTGCAAATATTTTAATTGCCAAGTAGTTTGTGACAAATTAATCTATTTACACAAGCAGTTGATACTGACTAGCAGCTATGTACAGAATGCTAACCTTGACAACCCAGCTGTATTCTAATGTTAAGTTATAGCTGTCCTTAATATAGGCTCCTGACATGCTTGCTGATCATTTATTTTAGGAGTTGGATCACCAAGATTTGCAGAATTGTGTTAAGAACATAGCCAGACTTACTTATCAGAGATAACTTGAATGTATCAGTTTTAGATAAATTTGTGCAAAGGTGTTCATAACCATTCCTGAGCTCTGAACTGATTCAGGAATTCAGCCAGCCATATTGTCTGCAGCGAAAAGCCAACAACTGCATGCGCATGAGGGAGAGAGGCAGAGAGACAGTGCGAGAGCAGGGGCTAAGTTAAGCTAAGGGGCTAATGCACTGTGTGCAGCGCTACATTGAAATCAGTTTTATTTTTAATATACCAAGTATTTAACCCACCTGTGCGGCCTGCCCAAGTAAAGTCTATGTGTGGGAAACACTGCATTAATATTAAACTGTCATTCCTATTGCAGCAAAAACTACTCTGCTGTTGTGTAAAAAAAAAAATGCTCACCTACTGCCCAATCAATTGAGCATTCATTTGCAGTGTTCTATAAGCAGAAATACTCCACAACCGACCACATATCCATAGGACTCATCTTTTAAAGATACATACATACTTTATGTATAATGTAGTACCTAAGAGGCTCAAACACCAGACATAAGTGCTGCTTGTGGTAGAAATGTCTAAAGAGGCGCAAGCAATGGAATTTATCGTCCGGATCAGCATCATTAAGCTTCTTGAGAAACTCCAACTCCTTCAGCCCTGTCTTTTGCCTGTGAGCAGAGAGATTTGTGCTGTTATCATCATCATCATGCCTCACAATTTTCAACGTTTCAAATTTTAAAACCACTAGAATCTCAGATCAATATCAAATATAATCTTTCTCCTACTTCAATTCAAATCCTAAATTTATCCATTGAAGTTTCATAAGTTATGCAATCCTAGAATAATTTACCTTATAAGCAGTAACTTATTTCTGCTTACAGGGATGGGTGATGTGTCAATTTCAGAAATACTTCAGATATAGATATGCAAAACACATTGTCAGTTGTGGCAAAAATGCTCAGATATGGAATCCCAAGTTGCTTTATGAACCAGACTTTATTCGCTAGGCAAGCTCATGTTCTCACTGAGAGACATGAAGAAAGCAATAATACGTAACTATGAGGTAGTTCCATAATGTATATTCTCCTCTTTATTTTGTTTGGCAACCCAGCAGAATGTATAACATCGAGGAATTAGTGAAGACAAAATATTCAATGGCCGTTGTGTGAAATCCAACAGTTCCCTATAACTGACAGAGTGCAACCAATGGTTATTTGTTAAATATGCAAGATTGGCAAGTCAAAGAAATAACATGACAAACTTGTTTAACCACCGAGACAGCATCCCAAACTATGTGCCGAAAACTTACTGCAACTCGCACAGGGTCCCCACTCATTTTAGGACATTGTCAAGACATTTTCCATGATACTTTAGGCTTGGGACAACTAAATCATAAATTCTTTGCTTTTCTGTAAAGATGCAGCTTACTTTCCCTCATCCACATCACTGAACAGATAAAGCCATGAATGGCTTTGCTCTCAAAGCACACTGCACATGACCTACCAAGCCTATTTTGAATTCAAGATAAGATACATTAGCTACTCTAATGACTATTCAGAATTTCTAAATATTTCAAAAGAATGCCCTTAAGAGATCCAAAATTTTCATGCAGCTTAACTTAAGATATGCATCTCCACCTTTTTTTTGGTTTTGACCAGCTGTCCTATTCTACAATTTCATTTTGAGTCATATATTTCAGATTTTTGTACTTTAGATATCTCTAATTTTAACGGTGGTATCTGGAATTCATGTTTTAGATAGTCAAACGTAAATTGTAGATATGTTTAATTGAAATGCCATACCACTGAACGGCAAAATTGTACCAGTATATACAGTGGATATAAAAAGTGTACACATCCCTGGTAAAATGCCAGGTTTTTGTGATGTAAAAAAATAAGACCACAATAAATAATTTCAAAACTTTTCCCACCTTTACTATGACCTATAACCTGTATAATGCAATTGAAAAACAAATATCTCTTAGGGGTAAAAAATAAAAAAATAAAAAACATCCAATAAGCTGGTTTTACAAGTGTGCATACCCTTAAACTAATACTTTGTTGAAGCACCTTTTGATTCAATTACAGCATTCACTCTTCTTGGGTACACATCTGCCATAAATTAGAGACTCTGGTTAACCTCAAATAAAGTTCAGCTGTTCTAGTAGGATTTCCCTGACATTTACTCATTTGCCTGCTACAGCAAAAGCCATGGTTCGCAGAGAGCTTACACAGCATAAAAGGGATCACACTGTCGATCAGTCAGGAAAAGGGCACAAAAAATTTCCACAGCATTGGATATACCATGGAACACAGTAAAGACAGTCATCAAAAAGTGGAGAAAATAGGGGACAACATTGCCAAAAATTGGACGTCCCTTCAAAATTGACAAAAAGGCAAGAGGAAAACAGGTCAGGGAGGCTGCCAAGAGACCTATAGCAACACTGAAGGAGCTGCAGGAATTTCTAGCAAGTACTGGTTGTGTACTACATGTGACAATCTCCTGTATTCTCCATGTCTAGACTATGGCGTAGGGTTGCAAGACGGAAGCCTTTTCTTAGAAAGAAAAACATCCAGGCCCAGCGAAGATTTGTAAAAAAAAATGTCAAGTCTCCCAAAAGCATGTGAGAAAATGTGTTATGGTCAAGGCTGAACTTTTTGGCCACAATTCCAAAAGGTACATTTGGCGCAAAAACACGGCTTCACATCACCAAAGAAACACCATACCCACGGTGAAGCTTTGGTGGTGGCAGTGTCATGCTTTGGGGATGCTTTTCATCATCTGGATCTGGGGCTTAAGTCAAGGTGAAGGGAATATTTCCAAATACCAGTCACTTTTGGCCCAAAATCTTCAGGTGTCTGCTAGAAAGCTGGAGAGGAAGAGGAATTTCACCTTTCAACACAATGACTCCAAATCAACAAAAGAATACCTTCACCAGAAGAAAAAAAAAGTTAAGATGTGCCATGCTGATAGACTCCTACCCAAGAAGAGTGAATGCTGTAATTAAATCAAAAGGTGCTTCAGCAAAGAATTAGTTTAAGGGTGTGTACACTTATGCAACCAGCTTATTGGAGGTTTTTTATTTTTTCCCCTAACAGATTTGTTTGTCAATTGAATTGTATAGGTCATAGGTCACACATTAAAGGTGGGAAAAGTTTTGAAATGATTTATTGTGGTCTCATTTTTTATATCACAAAAACCTGGCATTTTACCAGAGGTGTGTATACTTTTTGTATCCACTCTATGCAACTTTAAACATCTTTAATTAGTGTTTTGACTAGTCACAAATGAAGTACATACACTAATGCATGTGTATAGCTGACCATCACACCCATAAGTGGGCCTTCCCAAAACTGCTGCTTCAAAGTTGGAAGCACACAATTGTCTAGAATCACAAATGTCTAAAACAAGACTTAAAGTTTCTTTTCACTGCAACTAAAAGGCCCAAACTAGAGCATGAAATGCCCATTTGCACAAAGCAGCTCCATGAAGACAAAGTTACAATGGAAGAACTTGAGTCGCTGCTGGAGTCCTGACTTCATCTCCACTGGGATGAACTGAACCCTAAGTGCGCCCCAGGCAACCTCAACTGACATCAGTGTTTGACGTCACTAATGATCTCGTGACTAAATGGGCAAATACCCACAGCCATGCTCTATTATATAGTGGAGAGTCTTCTCAGAAGAATGGATAGGGTTAATGTCAGGAACATAGCCTTTTTATTGTTTAAATGCTATTCATTGCTACGAGCTAAAGTTTCTAATATAAAGATTCACAGTGGAAATAAGGGGCCTTTAAGACAGTAGATGAAAACTCACCTCCCATTTATTTACAAGGTGAAGGTCACTTATTATTCCATGACTGTGGAGGATTTTCCAGAATATATAACTTTTTCCCCCCTTCCCATTTTCAATGTAAACCAAATCAGCTAATATATTCATTATTTAGACATTTAAAGTCTTACTTGCCTGTCAATCACCTTTCCATTTACTGCACTTTTAAATAAAGACTACTAAAAGACATTAGTAAAGGTGATGTACATATTATATGCTATGCATCCTACATGCACAACAGTTTTCATTTGAGAAATAATTGTTTGTTGGGGAAGTTCAAATTAGGTTGAAAAGGTACTTCGGTCTACGTTTTCGATGTTAGTCTTTTACTTGGAGATGATATGCCTTGCAGATTTCACCAATAGGGAAACATTGTCTGCTCTGTTCAGTAACTAGCACAATAAAAACCAACATGATATTGTGCCAGCCTGAAAAAAGACCTTGATATATTTTTGCCAGATCACCCAGCCCTACTTTTAAGTAGATGTTAAATTACTGTGCATTCACATTAGTTCGTTGTTGCGGATGATCTTGACTGCCACCTCTTGGCCAGCACGGGCAGTGTCTCTGGCTCGGACAACATTGCTGAATACACCCTGGCCCGTGTAGCCATAGACATCATAGCGCTTATCCAGCATCTCACCAATATTCACACCTGGTTGGCCGAAGAGGAAGATGCAATACATATTTATACAGTTCACTTGGTTTCACACCAAACTCTGATATTAAATTTAATTTGATGGGTATAGCCATACACACACACACAGTCAAGAATTACCAACATGCTGATATTTGTGTGCGATTTTATTTACAAAAATCAGATTTATTTCTTGGACATGCCACCAACTACAAAAACTGGTCATTTACAATCTTGAACAAGGAACAACACTTACGATAATATCCTTCAGCATCAGTCCAGTTGTCTCTGAGATTAGGGTTTTCCTTAAAGTCTTTACCAACTCCGACAGCCCTGAGCCTGGCACTCTGTAGAAAAAGAACAAATGAGTTTGTTTGTTAACAATGTTAACAGTCACCTATAGTTGAATTTTTATTTGAGGGTATTGTATTTTTTCATCTCTAACTCTAACTTACATCAAAATCTGCAGCGAACATGTCGTCCGACTCTGTAAACATGTCAGGGGCGGAGGGTTTCTTTGTGTTGGTTCCTGATAAACAAAAAGCATAACTAATTTAAACTTCGGTTTTACGTATACACCAGAAAATGAAAAATTTTATAGAATTAGGTAGTCATTCATATTTCTATATAGGAATCCTGCATTGGAATCTTTTTTGACTGCTCTTATGATCTGTATTTAGTCACCAATGAACATTCATCAATGTATAAATAAAAATGCATCAAAAACTAATTTAAAAAAAGTGTCTGCGTGCATAAACCATTCTGGCTAATATACTGCAGACACTGCCTTATAAAGTCAGAACTCTGAGAAAGCTGCAATTAGGCAAACTTTTTTTCTCCCACTAGTGAGAAAACAATGAAACCAAGCGCTTTAAATCTATCATTTTAGAAGACAGGTAGTGGTGTGAGATTTAACAGTAGCCTATAATAAAATAGACACAGAACACTACTTCTACTGCGATAATGAAAAACTAAAAAAGCAAAACAGGTGTAATGTAGGCTGGCTTGAACATTAAGCATTAGGAGTCACTGAAGCACTTCATAATAACTGGAGGGCATTTCTACAGGAAGGTAATCATTCAGACAAGTTACAGTAGATTTCTTCAGGAACTAAATTATTTTGGTGGTTTTCAAGCATGATGGGACAATCGCTTGGCTCAGGGAAATGTTGAAGACATCTGTGAAGGCCTCAGCCAGCTTGTTTGCACGGTCCTTCAGCACCCAGCCAGGCATGTTGTCAGGCCCAGCAGCTTTGCAGGTATTCACTCTACTTTAAGCTCTCCTCACATCTGTTGTAGACAGACAAATTATCTGCTTGTCAGGTGGAGAGGTGAACTTGTTGCAGGCTCATTGTTCTGTGCATCAAAACAGGCACAGAAGTCATTCAGGACATTAGGAGAAGTATTGAGAATGGAGCCGCTGGTTTGTAGTCTTCCACCTACTCGGATTTCTACTTTGCAGAATTCATCTATATAGATTAATTTTACTGCCACAAATCTGCCATTCTTCCTAAATAAGTATGTACATTGTGGCTTGTAAATAAGAATTAATGCAACAAACATCATTTGTCATTTTTGTTCAGAATTTTTATTTTCAATAATAAAACAGCAAGAAATAGTCTACAGCTAATCTAATGACTCCCTGTTAGAACGACCAATTTAAAATCACAAATACTTTATTTTACATAAAAGCCCAAGATCTTTTAGAATCTCCTTATGTTTTCATCTTCACTGTACTAATCCACAAATATTGCCCCATCATTAATCATAAGCCAATATTAAACAGGTGAAACTTGAGCATCATTACACTATGAAATTGCTAGTTATATTACAATTTCACTGAAAAAATATTAAGCCACTTCTGTGAAATGTAATATGATACTATAAGGGTTAGGATATAGTACATTTCACTCTCCAAGAAGTTGTCGAATGCTCTCATTTTTAATATTTGTGCCTCTCATCAATGTACTGCTAGGCAAAGCATTTCTGATTTGTGCATATTGATTGATTGTACTGCATTTTTAATCTTTCTACAGAAACTACCAACTATTTTGATATTGTTCTTTGATTCCTTTCCTATTGATGCCATCATACAAAGAGGTGCAAAATGACATTAAAAGTTTTTCCTACATTCAGTCTGATGACCCTGTTTGGCTTCTGGTTATATAAGCATGACATTACAGTGCAAGTGAAATCAGTCAATCTGATTTTTGTGTTCTTTAAAATGGCCTTAAAAGGAAATAGCCTACAGGCCAATGTCAAATAAACAGCAAACCTGTTATTTTTTGACTTGTGTATGTATGTATGTAATGTCATCATGTTGTGCCATGAGAATTTTTTTCCCCACATAGTAAACAGTGTGGCACCAGAGAAAAAGTTTGGGAAACATTGCCTTAAATCACTTAAATCACATTCCCAATACCATGCCAAGATACAATAGATGCCCTTGAGTGAACCACCTCGGTGAAAGGGAATGGTATGGTTTAACATCCTTTTTTTTCCTAAGAGTGTTCAAGCAATTTATAATTATTTCACAAATATAAAGCTGGCTTTTTTTTCCTTCACCAGTTTCTTATTTGGATTTTTTGTTCCACCTTAAAAGGTCCCATAGTTACACCCTCACTTAACTGTATCACTCTGAAAAAACTGAAGGCAGGAAATCTCTTTTCCCCCCTTCATAATCTCCTCATTTAGTGTATTCCTATGAACTTTTGATTAACAGCATGTGTAACGTGATTTGCCCAGGGAAAATAACATCACCACACTGAAATAAAGAACAAACATATATATATATATATATATCGGTATATAATTTAAAATAAAAAAATTAAATAAAAAAAAGATTTGATGTATTGTGTAACCCCAGGCATGTGGCAAAATGAGAGATGGTGCTGCTAAGTGGAGAGACAATCTCAGCATGACACAGTCATACGTTTGTGGGAGCTTCTTGTTTTTTTTTTTTTCTTCAAGTTACAAGTACTTTCACTGAAAACACTACTGGGCAGAGGAAATAGAGAAACCAAAATAAATCCTAGCACCACTCCTACTCCACCACTTCTCCTCACACCAACCAGGGTGCCACAGAGGGCATGTCCAAAACACTCAAAACACCTGACCACACACCCCCTCTAAGCTGTGAAGGAGCGCATACTCACCCTCTTTCTCCTGTGTGATGAGGTTGTGCTTGGCCTTCACGCTGGCTTCAAAGGTGTTCACATTTTCACGCTCATACTCCTTAATATCGGCAGCGGCACGTTCCAAGATGTCATCTGGTGAGGCAGAACGACTGCGTGTGCTGCTCTGGGGACTGCTTGGCTCTGACATCATTGAGCCCATATTGCTGTCCTCATTAATCGTCCTGTATTTCTAATGACACAATGGGGATAGTGTTGGCATTCAAATCAGTGTTTGAAAGAACAGAAGTGATTGGAGTGAGCAGATTGCAGAATGGAAATGACCACTGTATTCTTTTATTTAAATGGAAAGCATGGCGTTTCCCCCACCTGCATTATAGCCAGTCGCTGCTGCCGTCGCTTTTCGATTAGAGCCTCCTCATCCTCCTCTTCGGCATCAAAATCTTCCATCCTGAACACATTGCCCTCATAAATACAAATAATGACCAATGACACCAAAAACAATGCAACGGTTGACTGCACACTGTCATTTTCTCTAGATAACCATTTCAACTACAACAATGAAAAATTGCCTTCTCATGTTTCTCCTCTCTCACAAAAAAAAAATCAACAGCGATATGTTTTGTTGGGACTGACCGGAGCAGCCACAATTTTGATGGCACTCAAGATGAGTTAATTTGAAAATTGTGTTTTATGTTACCATTTACCACCATGTTTCAGCATACAGATCAAAGTGCAATGTAACCATATATAGTAAAGCTAACTATGGAAAACAGTCAAGTAAAAGATCTCTGCTTTCCTTTTCCTATTATAGCAGTCTACAAGCAACTTCTACTCACACATCATCTGAGGAGGAATCTTGCTCCACCTTCATGCCCTCTGACAGACTTCCCTTGTACTTGTCCTCATCTCGGCTCCGCCTCCTCCTGCGCTCACGGTCTCTGGACATGGAGCGACGACCCCTGGAGTGTCCAAACCAATCCCTCTCCCCAGACCTGAGAAAACAGACAGTCCCAGTGTGAGAGTTACATTGTCCTTCAAGCTTAAATTGTTTGAAATCAACAGTCACTGGTACAAAACTATCACTCACTGACCTTCGTCTAAAGGGAGATCGACTCCGCCTTCTTGGTGAAGGGCGTGACTGTCGCCGTGGGGATAGAGACCTTCGTCTGAGGGGTGAGCGGCTGACTCTTCGTCGTGCTGGGCTAGTCTCATACGACCTTCCAGTCCCATCTACACGGGAGCGCTTTCTGAAGAAGGCAGAAATATTCGACCATCATTCTGAAAGAAGAGCTGGCAAATTCTGTTTGGCTTTATTATGTTTAAGTTTGTATATGGAAATCATCCTCCCAGTAGAGCTCCCAGCTTCAACATTTTGTGCTTTTGTCTGGCAACACTATTTTAAAGTGGACATGAAACACTAGATGTACTTAGCACAACTTTATTAGATGAATTCCCACTTTTCCTTAATGGTTTAACACTGCCAGTGAAACTGTTTTAAAAATAATTATTAATCTAAATGAAAATTTTCAAAAAGTGCAGTGCAAGCTAATCCCATCATAGGATGTGATGTCATGAGGTTGGCTGGCTTGGAAGTCCTACATTATTTCACATTAGCTTATTAGTGACAGCACTGTTAACCACTGCCACAGTGGAAAATAAGGAAAGCCACACTAAAATACAATGCAAACAGGATCACTCTTGTATGGCCCCTGGATTGTCAATGTGTTTAGAGCCAAAAATAAAAACAAAGAAAAACTGTCCACTTTCATACTCTGCCTCTCAAGTGGCAAGCAGTTATTCATTCACTAGCTACACTGAAATGAAAGAATCCCCCAGTTAGCTGTAATGTTAGGGTTTGTAGCATGCACTTTGTAAACAAGGAATATGTGAAGGAGATGGGTTTTGAGTCAGGCACACCAGTGGTTTCCTGGACCTGAAGAAGCTGAAGTCTGATTCTGCTCCCTTGATGCTTGACTTTTCCCTCTTATAAGGCTAGGTGTACTTTATGGAGATCACTGTCTTTTTTACGAGTGTGCTGAAACAAGGTTAATCTGGGCAAAACAGACACTACAGGTGCACAAAATCAAGAAAACTGAGCAAAAACAGCAATGACGAGAGCACAGAAAAAAAACTGTGTTACACCAGAGATAAGCATGCTCACTTATTGCAGCACAGTGCTCGATTCACTTTTTCCAACATGCTTCTGAATTTTCTGCTTGCTTCTGGAATACTGCCCCCAAGATCAGACTTTTATATGAGAACACAGACACGATGTTAAACAGAGCAAAACAGATACCAAGCGTGCAAGGAAACCAAGTAAAAAACAAACAGTGAGAGCGCATAAAAACACTGCGTCTTTTCAATGCAGCCCTGCACTTGATTCACCGTTTCCTGCGTGATTCTCATTTTTCTACTTGCTTCATAATTACAACAAGAAACTACATCTGCGCTCACTTCATTGCTGTTTTTGTTCTGTTTTCTTGATTGTGTGCTTATAGTGTCTGTTATATGTCAGTCACTGTGGGTATCTGTTATATGTGGGTACAAATGCTAAAAAAATGCATCATTTGTGATAATGTGCTGTAAATGCAATAAGATCTTATGTAAATTATTGAATGTGAAAAAATAAATACAATGACTTTTTACTAATGTGTAATTGGTAAAAGGTTATACCTGTAGCAGTAACTCTAAGAAGTATCAAGTGTCTTCTGCAGAATTCTGAAGGCACTAAATACTATGTATCCAGTTTTTGAAAGTAGATTTTTAACCATCACCAATTTGAAGCTAAAAGAACTGAACAGTCATACATGAAAACTAACTATGTTATGGGTAGTGTAGCTCAATTTGATATTTGGGTAGAGCAGTGTGGGTTTCCTGATAAAGGGAGTTTCAGTATAAGGCAGATAAAACAACTCAGAGCAAAGTTAAAAAAGAAAGAGAACGTAGAAAGTAAACAATTTTTTAGCGTATTGGAAGGCCTTTGGTGATTGGCAAGGCGAGGCACATATCAGAGAAAGATGGTAGGTAGGACCCTCATCCGTTTCCTGGTGTGTGAAATTTCAGGAAGATCCAGACCTGAACTCTGTCCCACTGAGGCATCCAAGAACAGAGCAAACCGCAAATGATCCTGCTCAGCATGCTGCAGACCGGTCAGTTGCGGGAGGCGGACCCTCTGCACCTCGCATGCATCCGGATGTGCCTGGCCCTCCTGAATACACTGATGCTCCCCTCCCACCTCCACCTCCTCGCCACACACACGAGGCGGCACCAAGTACAGAGAGAGAGAGAAAGAACCAGCAAGCGGTTGAGAAACACATCTTAATACTGACAATGCCCATGGTGGAAGTTGCAGGCCCTGAAGGGCCTATACTCTGCAAATTTAACAAAAATCAAACAGCACACCACACACGCAGAACATTTCAAAGAAAAAGAAAGAAAACCAAGAAAAGAGCTGCTGACTTACATGCTGCCACACTAACCATGTTTCAAGGCACAAGTTCCCAAGGGGCACGAGGAGGAAGACAAGGGCAAGAAAGAGGTAGAGGATTTGTACCAACTGGGCGAGCACCACCTGGGTGAGATAACACCTGTTTCAATTGCAGCAGCAACCAACACTTCATCAGAGAATGCCCTCATGAGAGATCTCATGCCAAGGCAGATTGAGGGGCAGAGGGAGGGAATGGTGAGACACAGAACAGATGAAGGTAACACACAACACATGCCAGTCCCCAAAGGTAACTCATTACAGACAGGAACACGAACACCATGTACAAACACAAGACAAGACTAGACAGGAACACACGCGCCAAAGACCTGATAGACAATGTAATTGTGATATGAACTGTGAATGTAGGGATAGAGAGGATAACCCACCCATGCTCCACTCCTTCCTTAGATATGCTCAACAACTTCCATATACAACTCTAGTGATTAATGGAGAAAGGTTACAATTTCTAGTTGACTCAGAAGCAACACATTCAGTTATACAGCAGGCAGCATTAAAAACGACACCAACATTAACATCAAAGACTCTGTGCACCATAGGTGTCACAGAGCATACAACAGTAGAAAGATTTTCAGAAAACCTCACATGTACAAGTGAAACTGGCACACAAACAACACATTCCTTTCTAATTTTGTTCTCCTGCCCAGTTAACTTACCGGGCAGAGACCTCATGTGTACATTGCATTTGACACTTACTTCACTGAAAGAAGGCCTAGTTGTGAGCCTTGGCGAACCTCATTGCGTTAAATACAGTCCAGATGAGTCCTTTGCCCCGATCAGCTAACGCAGATCACATCACACCTAGTTCAAACAGTTTATCACAGACCTTCACCACAGGGAACTGAATGCATGCTAAAGAAAGATTTACACTGGACTGCACACATACATCGGGGGCAGGATGAGCCATTTGAAAAAGCTTGGTTTAAAGACATCTCCAGTAGAGAACACCTGGTTTTGAAAACGTATTGGTCAAAAAATTACTGTGCATATCAGGTGAAACTATCAGAATGTCCTGACAATTGCATTAGGCGATGGAACGAAATTGGGGATGCCCTTTGGAGAGGGACCTTTTCCTAGGGTGTTGCTAAAGAGAGTTCTTTGATGTTGTACACACAAAGCCTCACGTCTCTCCGGCCAAGCCCGTAGACCGGGACCAGAAAGACGTGGTGAAGTGGGTCCGAGATTGCAGCCTCGGAACACAGAAGTCTCCAGAAAGGATGTTTGTTTCCTTGTCTTACAGGAGAGTACACACCAACCCAAATTCATCCAATATGGGCTAAAGGTAAACACGATGTAGGGCTATAATTCAAGGCACTGAACCAGTAGTGATCACCCACAAAACTGACTTTAGGCCTAAACAAACACAATATCCACTTAAACCTGAGGCCGTTGAAGGCATTAGGCCTGTGTTTGATTCTTTATTAAAGGCAGGAGTAATTGTCCCTTACCCAGACTCACCAGCATGTATGCCCATTTTCCCCTGTAAAAAAAGATCAGAAAACCCCTACAGCCCAACGAATGCAGTGTGAAAATGATACAGTGGCACTGTTGCAACACCTCGCTAAAGATGGCCAAAAGGCTAGCCTGACAAAACTGCTGTTTGTGAGGCAGGAAGTACATTTCCTAGGGCATGATATTACAGAAGAGGGTAAGAGACTTTCTGCAGACAGAGCTTCAACAATTCTGAAAAATTCCCAAACCAGTCACAAAAAAGCAAGTTTTCTCTTTCCCGGGAATGTGTTCATACTGCAGGGACTTTATTACAAATTATTCAGCAATAGAGGCACCCTTGCGCAATACAGCGCATGCATCAGGTCTCTCAGCCTCCTCACAAGTGCAATGGACCGCAGAAACTGAACAGGCCTTTACAGGTCTGAAGCAGGCATTACAAACTACATTGCAGACCATCAACTCGTGTCTGAACTCCTTGACGCTATTCAGCTCCCTTCAGCGATTGCTGTATGTAAATGCTCTGCACACACTAACAAATCTGACCTTGTCTCTCTAGGGAATGCCAGAGCAGATGCAGTAGCTGAACAAGCAGCACAGGGTGAAGTATCATCTGAACCATGGCTGTGTCCAGACTATCACTCCTTCCTTACAGGTTTCAGAACTCCAGACACGGGCCACGCCAGAGGAAAAGGCCCTCTGGAGAAAAGCAGATTGCACACTACAACAAGGAGTATGGACATGCCCAGAAGGTTGCCCTTGTTTACCCAAATACATGCTTCCTTATTATGCTAAGTTGACACATGGGAAAGCACATGTGTCAAAAGGGGGAATGACAGCAGAAGTTAATAAATGTTAGTTTTCAAAGGGTTTCTCTAATTACTCTCAATTTTTGCAAACTGTCTCTCACGTGCAAAACACAATGTAGGTCGGTGCACACACAGATCAGGCAGCACACCCCACACCAAAAAAGCCTTTCAATTACCTACAGATGGATTTTATTGAACTAACACCAAGTGAAGTAAAGAAATACTGTTTGGTCGAAGTAGACGTTCTCAAAATGGGTAGAAGCGTTTCCAATGTCCAAATAAGATGCAGAGGCAAAAGCTTTGTTGAGAGACATAATCCCTAGGTGGGGCATTCCAAGTAAGATTTCAAGTGACAAATGGTATGCCATTCATTAGTGCAGTCCTTAAGCAGGTAGGAGAATATTTGGTAATTGACCTGATACAATATTGCGCCCATCACCCAGCCAGTGGAGGTGCTGTACAAATAGAAAACAGCACACTGAAAAACAAATTGAGAAAAGCATGTGAAGAGACTGGGTTGGGATGGACTAAGGTCCTCCCACTTGGACTCACACAAATGAGAATGTATGTGAGATCGAAAGATAATCTTAGCTCCTTTGAGATTCTGTTTGGGCGACCTCCTCACACAGGAATCGGGCCTGTGAAAACCCCGTTTCCTGAAACAGCTCTGTGTGATGATGCAATACTTGATTATTGTGCAACCTTGTCCTCTGTTCTCTTGTCCAGCCATAAGCAGGTGAAAGCGGCACTCCCCTCGCCAGCAGAGGGTCTGCTTCATGACCTCCAGTCTGGAGAGTGGGTGGTGATAAAGGACTTCAGGAGGACGAAAGGGAACAAACCTAGGTGGAGGAGGAAGAACTGAAAGAACAGGAGTAAAACTGCACTCAAGAGGCCTCTAGGAGGACCACCGCTCATGAGCATCAACCAACAATCTTAGCATGCGCCTGTGGGAAACCGTTTGTGAAAACCTTAGACAAGAAGCTACCCTACACTTACAACCAGTGTCATTGACAGAGATAAGTGTGTGCCAAAGTGCAATTGTAGCAATAAAAGAGAACAATACACATGGGCACGTACCAACAGTGGTAGAAAGAGATGTACTAGTAAAGAGACATCCCTGGACTGAAGCCACTGTCCCCACACAACGATACAGAAATTATGGCTAAAATAGTGTAAGCACTAACAATCCCATAGAAGATCACCTAAGGGGAACCAGGTGGGTTCAATCACTCACAATCATGCAGACACCTCAGATATAACCCACACAACACTCAGAACATCGTGGGTAGAGACACTTTTTCCTGAGCAAGTCCAGGTGTCCCAGAGCTCAAGTGAAATGGGAGGACTGCGTAAGGGCAGGGCCTGCGCTCCTAGCACCAAGAACTGTCAAGACGAGTAAAGGCTCACCTGGTGAAGACCATATTCCTGGCAATCACGCCAACATGTCCTCTTTGATTGCACATATGCAACAAGCCATTCACACGCCACCTGAGGTAGACACATCTTGGTTCAATGGGATGAGAAGTGTGTTCGGTGAAGGGGGATTTTGGCTTATAACCAGTTGTCTCCGCGTGTTAATTATTGTCCTATTTTTCCTTCCATGTTTTGTCTCATTAATAAAGTAATGAGGTTGGTTAAGAACATGATCAGTTGGTGAATGTGAAGCGAGATAATCTCCCCGACTGGCCTACAACTCCAAAGCCTATGATCTACCCTTTAAAGATGCTGAGTGGAAATTAATGTTCACGCTGTTAAATGTGTGATCGTATGAGTTTTTACTTTATGAACAATTTATAGCTCTGAATGTCTGTACACTGGATTTGTAGTTTTTTATAGAGTCCACTTACATTAGCAATATGCCACTTTACTGCTAGTTTAAGATATTTAATGGACAGCAATATTCATGAGGATCTACTGTTTTACAAAGAGCTTCCCAAAAGAGCAACAGCAGATAATATAATGTGCTGTGTTGATCACTTCACCAAAAAACATCACGATTGGATATACTGTACAGGTGATTGCACTAGAGATGAAACCGTATGAAAATTTTATATTACAATTATAGTGACCAAAATCACCCCAGTTATCAGTATTATCATGGTATTGTTAAACTGTGCTGAAAATGTTCAAAAAGGACTGATACACAAACAGAATAATTTCACCAAGTTTTATACTGAAAACACAAATAAAAATAGTCTGCTCCAAAAGTATTGGAACAGTAAGGTCAATTAATTTGTTTTACATGTGCATTGAAGACCTTCATGTGTGAGATCAAAAGAGGAGTATGAGGAGAGAGAGTTTCAGCTTTCAGAGCTTCCGTGGAACTTACATCTAGATATGTTAAATAACACAGAACATAACATTTTGTATCAAACCACCCAGATTTTCAAGTGAGCTAAAATACTGGAACAGAATGATTTCAACTAACTTAAAGACAAAAATACTTGGTTATTATTATCATCATCATCATCATCAATATTTGGTTGCATACTTGCTCATGATAACTGCATCAAGCCTACGTCCCATAGACTCCACAAGATTTCTTGTTTCTTCATTGGTACACTTTCCAGGCTTTTACCACAGTATCGAGTTGTTGTCCGTTTTGCAGGGTTTCTCCCTTCGGTCTTATCTTCAGGAGGTGAAATGCATGTTCAATTGGGTTAAGATCTAGTGAATGACTTCGCCAGTCACTCCTGCCATTTTCCCCCTGATGAAGTCCTTTGT
>JAQMYM010000019.1:8103269-8124217 GCA_030014255.1 Parauchenoglanis ngamensis | reverse complement strand
ATGTCTTTGGACTGTGGGAGGAAACCGGCACACCCGGAGGAAACCCACGCATGCACGAGGAGAACATGCAAACTCCAAACAGAAAGGCACCCTGGGATCGAACCCAGGACCTTCTTGCTGTGAAGCAACAGTGCTAACCACCGCACCACCATTATGCTTCAGTAGCAATCTAGCCTTCACTCTTCATTCAGTTTTATTCAGTTCAATTAAATTTTTTTTGTTTATTACTTTTAACAGTGGACATTGTCACAATGCAGCTTTACATAAATATATAAATTCTGGATATAAATTGTAGACAATTATAAATTTATCCATAATGAGCAAGCCACAGATACTGGTGGCAAGGAAAAACTCCCTGAGACGACATGAACACACTGAGAGGAACCAGACTCAAAACCCTTTGAAATGTCTTTAAACAATTTGTCTTTGTATATAAGAAAGACCTATAGAACAATTCACACATACAGTCCTTCATATAACACACTGTGTATGGAGCAGTTTTAAATGCTGTCAGTCATTTTAATACAATGGGCCTCATTTATCAATCTTTTTGTTATGTATAAATTTTTGTGTACACCAAACCAAATAATACATATCCACTGGATTTACAACAGTTGCAGAACCTTGAGTTTCTTTGAACTCATGTGTTCATGTTGGTGCAAAGTGCACTCCTGACACAGTTCATTTACATGTGGTGATGCCCACAAAACTCCATAAAAGTTCAAGTGAACAGAGAACTGGGAACACAAAATAAATAAATAAATGAATAAAGTGTAAAGGCTGAAGGCAGGAGTTTAATTATTTTGATTCAATAGAAGCATTAAATAATATACACTCACCATCCACTTTATTAGGAACACCTGCATATTCATGCAGTTATCTAGTCAGCCTATAATGTGGCAGCAGTGTAACATCATGTGGCTACAGGTGAAGACCTTAAGTTAATTTCTTAACTTTGTGAATTTGATCATGGCCTTGATCTTGGTAACAGATGGGCTTGGGTATTTTAGAGCTACTGATCTCCTAACAATTTTACACACAGCAATCTCTGGAGTTTACACAGAATGGAGTGAAAAGCAAAAAAAAAAAAAAATCGAGTGAGTGACGCTTCTTTGGGAAGAAATGCCTTGGTGATCAGAGAGATCAGAGGAAAATGGCCAGATTGTTTCAAGCTACCAGGAAAGATATAATTACTCTCATGGTGAGCAGAAAAGCACCTCAGCATGCACATAACATCAAACCTTGAGTGAATGAACTATAATAGAACATTAGCTTCCACTCCTGTCAGCCAAGAACAGGAATCTGAGACTATCGGTTGATTTTTTTTTTCCCCCCCAGTCTTTACAGGAGTGACAGGAGTGTAACCTGATGTGGTCTTCTGCTGTTGTAACCCATCTACCTCAAGGTTTGACATATTGTGCATTCTGAGATGCTGAGATGACAGTTGTGGGTGGAAATCTCAAGGAGATCTGTAGTTTCTGAAATACTCAAACAAGCCCATCTGGTACCAACAGCCATGCCATGGTTAAAATCACAGTGATCACATTTCTCCCCTTTTGCTGTTTGATGTGCTCATTAACTGAACATTACTCTTGACCTGTATCTGAATGATTTTATGCACTGCCACATGCTGCCACAAGTCTGGCTTATTGTATAACTGCATAAATTAGCAGGTTTGGAGTTGATTCCAAGTGTTGAATTTGCATTGGGCAGCTGTTCATGGGAACTCTCAATATGCAATCCAAAAAGGTGTCTATGCAAAAGAATGAGGCCATCATTAGGGTGAAAAAACAAAACAGACCTATCAAAACACTAACAAAAACGTTAGGAGTGGCCAAATAAACAATTTGGTACATTTTTTAAAAGGAATGCACTGGTGAGCTCCACAATACCAAAAAGCCTGCAAGACCATGGAAGACAACTAAAGTGGATAATCCTAAAAAATATACTTAACATCTAGCGAAGTCTAGAACACTCTCAAGGAGGTAGTAGTATCATTGTCAAAGTCTACAATCAAGAGTATGTAAATACAGATGGTTTACCTCAAGATAACAAACACTTAACACTGAAGAAGAGTGATTAAGCCAGATTAACCTTTGCTACAAAGCCTGCCCAGAATGACTGGAAGAGAAGAGTGTGGAGAAGGAAAGCAAGGGCCCATGATCCAAATCATACCACATCATCTGACAAATATGGTGGACATGGGTATGTGTGGCTGCCAGTGGAACTGGGTCACTGGTGTTTATGGATGATGTGACAGCTGGAAGTAGCAGGATGAATTCTGAAGCGTATAGAGCTATACTTTCTGCTCAGATTCAGTCAATGCTGCAAAACTTATAGGACAGTTCTTCACAGTACAGATGGATAATGCCCCAAAATATACCATGAAAGCAACCCAAGAGCTTCACTAACTAAAGGCAGAAAGACCCACAAACAAGCAGCAACTGAATGTGACTGCAGTAAAGGCCTGGCAAAGCATCTCAAGGGGTGAAACTCAGTATTTGGTGATATCAATGGGGTCCAGATTTTAGGAGGGTGATTGATTTTCATCCATGTATTAAAAATGATGCTTGTATTTATAATTGTTAAGTTTTTTTTCAATATTTTTGAGCCTGTGGAAATATTGCATTAATCTAAACAGTTAATGCAATATTTTTCTTAAGCCCCTTGAATAAATTATGATGATGAATTATGATTGCCTTCATTTCAAATCCATTGTGGTGGTGTACAGAAGCAAAATTACACAAATTGTGTCAATGTTCCAATACTTTAGGATCAGAGGCTATCCCTGTAATTTGTTCCAAAAAGAATTGAGTCATTTTGGAAGAAGCTTTAAAGAGCAAAATAACTAAAAAGTCCTTATGATGCAAGCAATCCCTGAAAATGGAGTAGGGAGCATTCACTTATTTTCTCTGTCGGTTGCACAAGCTGTCAAATTGACCAATTGACCTTCCAGGATGTACATACTCAAGTCATCCTGTGCGTTATCTGTCCAGTGACTGGTGTCGAAAAAGGTTTGATAGAGTTAGGATTGAATACAGGAATTTGGGGCATTGGCATTGGTGAGTTTGTCATTTTAGGATGTGTGTATTGAGTAACCTGTTCCTAATTCTCTGACTCCACAGTTTGTAAATACACACAGTGGGAAGAGACAGTCACTGGTCCTATAGACTTTGGCGTATTGCTTTTAGCTAAGTACAAAAATATCAACCACTGTTTGGGCACAACCAGCACGTCTGGAGATTTTAATTACTTAATTCAGGTCTCCTCTTGAATAAAAACAAGATGAAAAACACATTGCAACGGCATGTCTTAACTGTCTTTGATTCTGTCATATTACTATTTTCAGAAACAGATCTTGGATGGAAGCCTGGGTTTTGCAGCTGGGGTAAGAGAGCACATTTAAATATCACTTAGTATGATTTCCCTCAATCCCCTCTCTCATCATATCTCTCTTTTCCTCAGAAACTGACTGAATTCTTTCATTTTCTATTTCACTATAAGAAAAAAAAAAGAAACAAACTGTGTGTGGGGGTTGTAGCGGAGTTAAAAATTCAGAACTAACCATCGGGTTAAATGGTGGAAATAAACAGTTCGGTGGACTACTTGCACAAACACTTCTACGTTATAACTAAGAAGACACTTCTGCTTCCATCTTGTGCACTATAATGGCAGTGGTGCTATTGTACACCCATTGTATGCAGGAGCTCCTGTTAATAAACATCAAAGACATTCATCATGTATGTAAGAACACCTGCAAAGCTCCTTTTAGTGAGCTGAAGAAAGGTGTCAGATTTTATGTTTCATCATACACTAAACTACAATGATGGTGAGAAAACTCCTATTAACACCCAAACTAACGTTAGATTGAAGACTGAAGAAAAAAACAAATAGTAGACATTGCTATCTGGCTTTACTTCTAAATGTAAACAGTGCTACCAGGGATTCCTCATATTTCCAAATGGAAATATGTCATAGCCTTAACTGCAAGAGGCCCATTCCTTTTTTTTGTATCATACTATAAGTAATGAACACAAAGTAGATTTACAGAAATCTAGGTGTAGATTTAGATCCTGATATGAAAGAGAACCCATTCCCTTCAGGGTAACCTTAGATAGTGGGATTATAAATCATTACTCTTAATAAATATAATATAATTTTTAATAAAATATAAATTATAATATAATTATAAACAGTGCTGCATGCATTTAGTTCAGTATGCTCAGATTGTGAATAAGAGTCAAAGTTTAACCAGACAGATTTTTTGGGTCAAGACTGAAACAGTCTTTCAGAAGTCCTTTTTTTTTTTTTTTTTTTGTTTTCTTTTCTTTTTTTTGTTTTTTTTGTTTTTTTTTTTTTTTTTTTACCAGGTTTTGGTAAATTCTGTATTAACCATTTTGATTTTTCTGCTGTATTTGAATGTCACGGAATCACGCAAGCAGACTTCCCCACTGTTTCCTGAAGGGCAAAACTTCAGAATAATTTTCTGCACTTTTCTTTACTGGACTATTTACATTGTGACTATTTTAAAATAAATTGTGACTATTTTTGCCATTGCACATTTAACAGTGAAGTGTTTTTGTCAAGTTCTCTAAGTCTTAAGTTTTCTGGAGTGAATCAAGAGTAAGGATGCATCCCACTTTCCTCCCATTTTGCTTTGAAAACACAGCACATGGCACAACTGAAATAAAAATTGTGCTGAAAGAAAACTATACCTGTCACTCACGGTCCTTACCGTAAAGCACTAAAAAATAAAAACAATATCTAGTTTCACAGAGAATAGGCACCAGTGAATGATTATTTATTATGATAATCAGCATGCATCATATTTTTATTGTAGACATAAAATAATATTTCTGTGCATGTGGAAGCTGGCCAAATAATGAGCTGCTAAAGGGCATCTGCTGGTTTTTTTCTGGCCAGTTATATTGTGTTGCGTGTAATGACATGCTAGGACATCACAGGTAGAGGTCATTGTGTATAATGATATTAAAAAGAGTCCCAAAATCCACATGTTCCTTTTCAGTAAAATGGTCTCTAACCAGAACTTGTAATCAAGTAGAAGGACTGTACAATTATCCATATTTCACTATCAGTGAACATGCACAAAATTTGTTAACTGGTTAAGCTTGTCATACTGTCACATTGTCTGAGAGTTCACGATTGGCTATATATGTTTTAAAATTTTTCATTTGAATAATACAATCAAAAGCTGTGATTGTGGCTAATTCTGGGATTTAACTTCTGGGATGGGCTCGGGATTTTCAACAGCTCTTGTCAACAGCAGTCCAACGCCATCTTCACAGTACTAGGTATATGTTGAGGCAGTTCATATGGGGCCATCCTCAACAAGAGCAAGTGGTTTCCAAGTGATGACTCCAGCCCAGAGTAGGACACCAGGATGGATCAGGCAGGTCTGGAAAGCAGAAGGGGTCAGGATCACTGGAATCTCAGGAGTAGCATGTGCAGCTCGACAGACGGAGAAAGAGAGAGAGATTTATAATTTAATTTAGATTTATAATTCAAAAGTATTGACTATCTTATGTTGATTTAATATGGTAAAATGCAAAAAAAAAACAACAGTTGAATGATTGGGATAAATAATTAAGTATTGAAATTAAATTGTAAAATGGTCTAATTTCGTCAGTACCTATGTGAATTCTGTTCGGTTCTACAACATGATGGGGCACTGTAATAGGTAAATAGTCAGCGATGGGATAGTGTGATGTGGCCTAACACAAACCAGAGATTAGATATTATTTATTGAACCATGACATGGCATGCTTTTTAATTCCTCACAGTTACATTAAATGCTGTGGAATGTCTGCAAAATAATTTCCTGTTGTTTTACATTATATAAACTAACTAACATTATATAAACTTTATATTATGTACTTACATTATAATAGCTATAACCAGTAGGTGTGCAATGATACATCATGACATGATGTATGGGGTGTTGTGTGTAGAATTCTGAGGAAAAAAATGAATTTAATCCATTTTGGAATAAGGCTGTAACATAACAAATGTGGAAAAAGTGATGCGCTGTGAATACTTTCCGGATGCACTGTATACACACACACACACACACACACACACACACACACACACACACACATACAGGACATAAAGAGTATACACCCCCTGTTAAAATGGAAGTTTTTTGTGAAGTAAAAACATGACACTAAGAAAATCATGTCAGAACTCTTTTCACCCTCAATGTGACATTACAACGTATAAAAATTATGTGAAAAACACTAAGAAACATTTTAGGGAAAAATAGGACAAGCACTATGTTGCATAAGTGTGCACACCCTTTCATAATTGTTGATGTAGCTATGTTCAGAATGAACCAATCACATTCAATCTTGTGTTCAAATGTAATTATCATACAGCTGTCATCAATTAAAGTATTCTGATTAACCCCAAATAAAGATCAGCTGTTTTTGTAAGCTTACATCTTCTTGGTTTCATCCAACTGTGGAACTCTCTGAATGAGACAGTCTCTTGTATTCTTCACATGTCTGGGCTATGGGGTAGGGGTGGCAAGACAGAAGCACTTTCACACAAAAAACATCCAAGTCTGATTAAATCACACTAAAGTACTTGTAGTAAAATGAGTTAAGGTCTGATTAGAACAATTCCAAAAGATATAAAAATTCTGTAATTCCAAAAGATGTTTGGCACAAAAAATGTACATTACCAAAAGAACACCATACCCAAGGTGAGTCATGGTGAATTAACATCACTTTCACTTCCCTCTGCATCCACAGCTGAAGTGCCCTTGAGCAAGGCACCTAACCCCAAAAACTGCTCCCCGAGCGCTGTAGAGCTGCCCACTGCGCCGGGTATTTGTTCACTGCTTGGATGGGTTTTAAAGGCAGAGGAAACATTTCACTGCATGTTGTACAATGTATGATTGTGTATGTGACAAATAAAATTTGAATTTGAATTTGGTGGTGGCAGCATCATGCTTTAGGGTTGCTTTTCTTCAGACAGAACTTGCACTTTTATCAAGGTGGAGGAAAACATGAATAGCTACAAATATCAGTCATTTTTAGTGCAATGCATGCAGTTATCTGCTATTAAGCTGAGAGAAAGTTGAGAAAGTTGCTAAGTCAAGATGTGGCATGCAGATGGACTCTTACCAAAAAGTAAGGTGTAATAAAAATCAAAAGGTGTTTCAACACAGTATTAGTTTAACAGTGTGCACACTTATGCAATGAGGTTCTTGTAACTTTTAAAAATATATATATTTTTCCCTAAAATGTTTGAGTGTTTTTCACTTAATTTTTATACATCGTAATTTCACATTGAGGGTGGAAAAAGTTCTGACTCGATATATCTTAATTTAATTTCTTTACTTCACAAAAACCTGCCATTTTAACAGGGGAGTGTGTACTTTTTATATCGACTGGAAATATATATATAAAAAAATATGGTTTCCCTAATCTCTACCTTTATAGGGATAAGACATATAAAATAACAGGTCTACACTTTATTTAACTCCCCCAACCAAGTTATGCTGATGAATATAAATCAAGGAGCCATTTTTTTAAATTACTTCAGAAATTTTTTTCTCCATTCTCATCCATTGGAGGCCTGCAAAACCTACTGCATAACAGCAAGAAACTTGTTCTCTTCTGCAAGGGTAGTAAGGAGGGAGCTCATATCTCCAATGGCCATGTTGGTTGTTCCATGAGGCAAGCTATGAAGTACAGCTGAGAGGTGGGGAGTTGCATGCCAAGAGGGCGTCTGTGATAAATCATGAACATTAGGCCTGATGACATCAGAATCCAAACTGCCCTGGTCAAGGCTGTCATTCAGGATGGAGGAAAAATGTTGGCCAACAATCTCCTGAACACTGCCATCTGGGCTGCTGTCTACTGTGCTGGTCACCTGATCAGCCTCCAGAGACTGAAAATCCTCAAAGGGTCCACATGATATCTCAGTCTCGATTTTAACTGATTCCATTTGGCAGTGCTGAGCTCTTAAGGGTGACGACATAGCTGGGTCAAAGCATTGCTCAAAGACCTGCTGTTGCTGCATGGAAGAGCTCGAGTTCGGGTGAAGTAGATCTTCTATTTCTAGTTTTAATCCTGAAACTTGATTAGCAGGTGAGCAGTTGCTGATCTTTCCTTTTGTAAAACTTTGGTAGGACTGTGCATTGTGACTACTGATGATCTGCTGGGTGCAATATCGTTGAGAGGACTCTTGATCCACAGGCTGACTGGCCACTGCACACTGGGATTGAAGAGACAGCACAAAGACACGGGATGAACTGGAATTTACTGTTCCTTGGTGGAGCAACTTTCCTCTTGGAATTTTATGACTCTGTTGAAGCTGTTGAATTTGATGAACGTTACTTCGTCGAATAGGGCTCAAGGGATTCTGACAGTTTTGCTTACATAAGTTATATGTGCTTGAATGGTTCCTCCTTGCGCCATTGCTGCTTTGTTGTGTAGGCTCCACTGACACACCCTGGCTCATTCTGAAAGATAACTGTTGGCTTGAATTTGATCCTTGACTATTTTGATATGGGTAATTGTGTCTATTGGTCAGTTCAGTTATTTGTTGAACACTATCCCTCTCATTAGGGTGTTGCTGGTTTGTAAAGTATGAAGGGAGCTGCTGTTGTACAATCATATTTTCAAAGCGACCAAATGGAAGGCCTACTGCATTAAATTGGTTTGGCCACTGCCCACACTTCTGTGGCTCCAGAGGAGGTGGAAAATCAGTACTTCCTGAGCTTACTTCATTCCACTGGATTGGCAGACTATCATTACAGGGGCTTTGTGCTTCTTGTGCCCCATGTTGCTGTAAAGGTTTCTGGATGTTCTGTACTCTTTCACTATTCTGGGCAAAATTATTTTTGTAAAAATGGGAATTCATGATATTTTCCTGGCTGCAGGGAGCTTCATGATCCTCAGGAAGAACGTCATCATTCCTAAATAAAAGAGCCCCATCATGCTCTATGGCTAAAATTTCAAGTGCTGATTGTTTCAGGATGCTAGGAGGGAAAGAAGAAATCTGGCTACTCTGGATATTGCCCTCTAAGAAGTTGTAGTTTTTGTGGTTTTTACTTTTACCAGCACCACCTGGGACATTATTACCATCTAGAGGGGGTAAGTGGTCCATGTTATTCTGACTGCCAAAACGCTGTATCTGGGACCTTCCAAAGGTACTTTGGTCTGTTGGTCTTAGAGGGTCACTTGCTCTTCTGTCACTGTTGCCTGGGCCTTCCCCTGGATATGATCCCCTCCATATGTACCTAAGGTGACTGCTTTGTCCATGAGAACTACCATCACTACTGCAATGTGGTCTGACTAGTGCTGGCAACATGAGCTGGTTTGTGCCTTTCACATCCCTGGCCATAGTCATTTGAATTTTACAGCTCACTTCTTCCATGTTAGGCAAAGGTGTTGGAGGGGGCTCACCAGTTGCAGCGGCATATGTGGCTTTAAGATGATAATGCTGTGCAGGTGTTAGGTTCAATACACCTCTTGATCCAATCCTCCTTCCTCCCACTCCTTCTCTTCCACCACCCCAGCTTCCTCCAAACACTACCCCACCAGAACTACCACCTCCACCACACTGGCTAGTCTCACTGGAGCGACGTGAGGCATCAGTGGAAATAGGGTCATAAGAGTCAGCAGCACTGAGATTGTGCAACTGTCTCTGCTGGCTGTGCTCAGACTGTGAGGCTTGGCTGGAGCGGCGGCTTGAGAAGCAGTGAGAAATACCAGAAGAACGGCGGCTGCTACTTAGGTAGGCTGAACTTGTGGCACTGCCACTACTGTCACGGCGATCACTTAGCAGGCTCAGCATTGTCAGCTCTGAGCTGGATGGCTCGGGATGTAAAGGAGGCTGAGGCACTGGTGCAGCCCCACAAGTACTCCTGACAGTACACAAGCCTAGAGTTCACAGAGAAACATAGCCATGTATAGAAAAGTAGTAATTGTTAGCATTACCCAGTATTACATTTACCAAAGGTCTCTCCTATGTCTTACTAAGTGAACTGTAAAGAATTCACATGAAAGAGTTCACAGAGTTACTTAGGGTACTTTTTTCTCCCCGTTTTATAACTATTTTACTCTGAGGTTAATTGAATAAGGAAATAAATATAGTTCATACTGAAAAAAACATGCACAGTGTGACCTGAGGCAAAGCCTTACCTTTCCCTCCAAAGGAGGGCAGAGTGTGGCCTTTAGAGGGGGTTGTTGGTGAGAGATGTCCCAGCCTTGATGTCCCTCTATTCACCTGCCTAAGCCTTTCCATCTTAACCTGTTCCATCCAGCGCAAGGGCTGCCCCAGACTCCTGCGGGTCTGTAGGGCCAGAGTAGCCGCCGTGGCTGTAGCAGTGGCTACAGTAGAGACCATGATGGGGGAATCCTCCTCTTCTCCTTCAGTGTCCTTCTCTTCATCCTCCTCTTCAAACTCCTGGTCCTCCACCACCTCCTCCCCCACAAGGCCAATAGTACTCACAGCAAGCTGGACTCCATGGCTGAGATGGGAGCTGGTGGGGGACTGGTCACTGCTGTGTGAAGACTGACTGCCAGGGCTTGGCTGAGACGTCTAGGAGACAAGATATACATGAAAAATTAAATATAGCAAGCCCAAGTCATAGTTAAACCATGATAAAATATGAGCTCTTCCACTGAAAAAACAATCAATGAAACTTATATTAAAAATCAGTGATGAAAGGCACTTTTATCACATTTGAAATGGCACATGGAATGGATAAAGGCCCTAAGATTTCTTTTAAACCTTTCCTTAGATCACATTCAGTTGCCATGGTTTTATTGGTAGCATCAGGATATTGCAATATTCATGCTTGCAATTTATGGAATGTAATGGCGGCACGGTGGTGTAGCCTTTAGTGGTTAGCACTGTCTCCTCACAGCAAGAAGGTCCCGGCTTTGATCCCCGGAGTTTGTGTGGAGTTTGCATGTTCTCCCCGTGCATACGTGGGTTTCCTCCGGGGACTCCCGTTTCCTCCCAGAAACCCAAAACATATGAATTAGGTTAATTGGCTACTCTAAATTGTCCATTGGTGTGATTGTGAGTATGAATGGTCCCAGCCACTAGGGGGCACAGTGAGTGTTTCATGGTGCCGGTCCCAAGCCCGGATGAATCGGGAGGGTTGCGTCAGGAAGGGTATCCCAGCCCAAAAATCCAAGCCAAATCGATGAAACAGACAACAGATCGCTGTGGCGAGCTCGAACAGGGAATAAGCCGAAAAAAGAAGAAGAAGACACTATATGGACAAAAGTTTGTGGACACCTGACTATGACACCAGTAAACAACATGCCATGTTGTTTAGGATGTTGCAGCATTACAATTTCCCTTCACTAGTACTGAAAGGCCCAAACCTATTCCAGTAGGACAGCTTTTGTGCATAAAGCAAGCTCCATGAAGGCATGGTTTTCTAAGGTTGGAGTGGAAGAACTTGAGTAGTTTGCATAGAGCCCTGACCTCAACACCACTGAACAGCTTTGGGATGAACTGAAACACCAACTGCATCCCAGAAAAGATCAGCCCACAAAAAGTTACACTTGCTCAAGTTTTGCTTCACTAAGTTCACTTCACTTACTGGAAACTTATATCTCTCTTTAAAAATGAATAACGTCTGGCCACTTTGTTGCACTGTATCACTACAGGTGTGAGCAGATGCTAACATGTATGGTATACATTCAGGAAGATTTGAGCAATTCATACTGGTGACTTCTCTACTAATGGTTGTGATGCTGAACTGCACAATGACACCACACAAAGATGGGTGACATGATTTTTGTTTAACCTGATGACCTCTACCCTGTGTGGACAATATGATTTACGGAAGATTTGTTTAAGAAGAGCAAAACTCTGATTCACAAGAACATCAATTATAATGTATAATTCACCAAATCTCACCTGATCACCCACTGTCCTTAGAAAGAGGGCATTGCATGAAAAAGACATTTAGTTATTATACAGGCCATGCAGAGCAAAGTTGGCATAGATTTAAAATAAGTGATAGGTTGAGTTATAAGAGCAAACAGGAAAGGGTAAAATATGTCAAACAGCACAGTGGATGTAAGAAAGCCTATATTCTCTGTTAAAATGGCAGTTTTTTGTGAAGTAAAAAAATTAAAAGATAAACCATATCAAAGCTTTGTGAAATGTGAAATTACAAATTAAAAAGATTTAAAAATTAAGTGAAAAACACTCAAACATTTTAGGTAAAATGGGAAGAATAAATAAGTTACAATAACCTGGTTGCATAAGTGTGCACACCCTTTTGTAATTGGGGATGTAACTGTGTTCAAAATGAACTAATCACATTCAATTTCATGTTCAAAAGTAATTATCATACAGCAGTCATCAGTGACATTATTCTGATTCACGTCAACTAAAGATCAGCTGTTTTTGTAGGCTTTTCTTTACATTGTCTTGGTTCCATCCAACTGCTGAAGCCGTGTTCCTCTAAGATCTTACAAAGCCTGTATGGTATCTCACTTGTTGAAAGGTAACAAACAGAAGAGGGGTATAAAAGAATTTCCAAGACATTAGATGTACCAAGGAACACTGAAGGCCATTATCAACAAGTGGAGAAAATGCAGCACCACAGTGACATCACCAAGAACAGGATGTCCCTCCAAAATCTTATAAAAGAACAAGACAAAAACTTACTAGAGAGGCTGCCAGGAGACCTAGAGCAACATTAAAGGAGCTGCAGGAACATCTGACAAGTAATGATCTCACTCTGAATGTGACAACAATCTCTTGTATTCTTCAGATGTCTGAGCTATGGGGTAGGGGTGGCTAGACCGGAACACTTTCTCAGAAAAAACATCCAAGTCTGACTAAATCACACTAAAGTACTTGTAGCAACATGTGTTATGGTCTGATGAGAACAATTCCAAAAGATACAAATTTTCTATAATTCCAAAAGATAAGTTTGGCACAAAAATTTACATTTGTCATGCCGGCCTCTGACACCCAAGAATACTTGGGCACTAGGACTCCTTCCCCGGAGTACTGATTGGGTGCAGCTGCAACCAATCTTCACCACACCCGCACCACAGACTATTTATACACTCATTCTCACTCTGTTTCTTCGCGAAGCAATAGTTGTCTATTCTGCCGAGCGGTTCCTGTGTTCTTGTTATTCTGTTTATGACCTTTGCCTGCTATTTCCGTGTACGACTTTGCCTGCCCTGTTTTGTACTGTTTGCTTGATCGTTTGAACTCTGCCTGTTTCTGACCATGATATTGTCTCATTGTTCATCTGTACCTCTGCCTGATAAAGTATCGGATCTGCACTTGTGTCCTCGTCTGCTGAGGTGTCTGACAACATTACCAAAAAGAACACCATACCCAAGGTGAAGCATTGTCAGGATTTTGAATGACCTAGCTAGAACCCAGACCTGAATCCAACTAAAAATCTGAGTGGTGACCTGAGGCAGGCTCTGCACAGAAATGCCCTCACAACTTGATGGCTCCAGAATGTTTTTGGAAGAAAGAGTGGAAGGATATTTCTAAATCAAGATGGTCCATGCTGATATACTCTTACCCAAAATGACTGAGTAGTGTAATAAAATTAGGTGTTCCAATAAAGTATTAGTTCAATGGTGTGCACATTTATGCAACCAGATTAGTGTAACATTTTTTTCCCCTAAAAGGTTTCTGAGTGAAAATAATTAATTTTTATATGTTGTGATTTCACACTGAGGGTGGAAGACAGTTCTGACTATGATTTATCTTTGTTTCATTTGTTTTCATGTTTCATTTTTTTACATAAAAAAAACTGCAATTTTAACAGGTGATTAATAGACATTTTATATTATATATACTTTTTATGTATATCAGATCAGAATTAAGAAACAATTAGTGTAAAGAAATCAGTAAAAGTACAAAAGTATTTATAATTGCAATAATTAATTTCAGATTACTTTCATTTATTTCAGAAATAAGAGTATACAATTATTTTATTTCATAAATAAAAGCATATGTGATTTAAGTGTGAAAAGGGGCTCACCATGGGCTTCTCGGTCTTGATTGACTTGACTTGCAGACATTCATCTTGTTTTGAGGTAGAATGGTTATATTCCTTTTGGTCAGGAAATGCTTCAAAGGGGCACTGTGATTTTGACGACCGGCCCTGTCCATTGGCTCCAGGTTCACGGGGATGGGCTGGGGGTCGGGGATAAACGTCTCCACGCTGTTTCTTAGTGACATGGGCTTCAGGACCATGAACGGTTTTTACATGTTTACGTAGAGAACTGGGATCGGTGTAGCGTTTGGTGCAGCCAGGTATCTTGCATACATAGGGTTTCTGAGAAATATTGTGAGAATGGGTGATGCACAAATAACAAACTTTTTTTCATGAATTGAAATGGAAGGTTAAAAACACAAAAAGGACCTGCTGTTTTTTTGCAGATCCATGTTTTAGAACTTACTTAATACTTACTAGGATACTTAATAATCCATCCATATTTTATAACACCATGAATTAGTAAACTCAGGGTAGCTCTAGCCCTGTCCTGAATGGGGCTTAAAATATAAAAATACCTTTAGAATAACTTATTTTACTCCTCAATACTTTAAAACTAAATGACATCTTTCAGTATCTGTTTAATAGTCATGTTTACCTGAACATGAACAGGCTAAAAGAGGTAGTGTGTATATACCTCATTGGAGTGTGTTCGATTCTGATGTTTGGCACGGTCTGATGCATTTGAGAAGGCCTTGTTGCAGCCCTCATGCTCACACACATAAGGTTTCTCCCCTGTGTGAGAGCGCAAGTGTGTCTTCAAGTTCTCCAGTCTAGAGTAGGCCTTGGAACACCCCTCAAACTGCATATGTTAACAAAATAAAGGGCACATACTAGTCACAAACCTCAATCTCACTTAGTAACTGTTATATACAGCTTCTATGCTACAAATCAAAGTTTTTACAGTTGTTACAGTAACATTTTTATTAAAAAGGATTTTATTAATGACCTTTTAAAGAAACCTTTTTAACAGAAGCATAGCTGGGTAATGTAGTTTCTCACCGTGCACTTGTGTGGTTTCTCGCCTGTGTGCCTGCGCATATGTACCACCAACATATACTGGGCCTTGAAGGGCTTTTGTTCTCGAGAACACTCCTCCCATCGACACACAAACTCCTTTTTCTCCCCATGGATATGGTCATTATTTATATGCTTTGTGAGAGATAAGAAGTAGTCATTAAGGGTGTGATACAGAATGCTGTGATCTAACTACAGAACATATAACTGATTATACACTATTCTATATTTATAATTTTTTTTGTTCTATTGAAAAGCTTCTATAAAAAAATATATAGAATGTATATAAAACCATCCATTTGATCACACATCACATAAAAAAAAATAAAATTCTGAAGGGAAATGGTGTTAGCAGCAGAGGAAGTTTCCTGCAGCTTTAGTAACCAGCAGCTTTAGTTAGGTGTATACAGGGATCCAGGGTGCTAGACATAGCAGGTAATCTTAGGGTCTTAGGCAAGCATAGGTTATACTGAGACTTTGTCTGTTCCCTGAACTAAACAAAAATGTAGAAATACTCAGAGACTTTTTTAGTAACCTAATAAATGCAAACATAAATCATTCTGAATGTACAGCCAGCACCTTTGATCTAAAGCTAGGACTATTAGTATCTCTTACTATTATATCTTGCATCTAAAGCTCTTGCTTTTAATGAAATTACTACTGATCAGGAGATTAATGTACTGTGTTTAACAGAGACATGGAATAAACCAAATGAGTGTGTAGCATTAAATGAAGCTAGTCTTCCCAGATACAGATATATACACTAGCCTGGTCTAACTGGCTCCTTTGCCCAGAGGTGCTGCAGTTATTTATAATGACAATCTAGGTGTCACACAAAAACCTGGACATAAATTCAATGCATTTGAGTTTCTTTATACTAACATAAAATATGTACCCAAAAAAGTAAGTCTGTTCTGTTTATTCAGTTTATTCTGTAATTTATTTACAGAACCCCAGGGCCATATTCGGAATTTCTTTGTAAATTTGCAGATTTCATCTCAAACCTGGTTGACTCTTTAGACAAAACATTAATTGCTAGAGATTCATGTCAGCTACTGCACATCATTTTAATCAATAATCTCCCAGAATTATCAACTTTGTTTGGACTGTTTTCACCATCAGAGCCCACAGAACTTGATCAGACAACTAAATACTTGTGTTTTGCTACTCTCTAGATAATGTAGCTCCATTTAAAAGAAAAATATTAGATTTAAATTAAATTAGAGAGAAAAATTAGCACCCTGGTATGATGATGACACGTGCATCCTAAAACAGACCACTTATAAATTAGAATGAAAATGGCATCAAACTAAATTTATAGTATTCCAATTAGCATGGAAGGAGAGCCTTCTGAGCTATAGAAAAGCACTTAGCGCTGCTTGATCAATGTATCTCTCCTATGGGGCACCGAATTTTAAAAACACTTTAATGTTTTATAGGTGTAATTTTTCCATCATTTAGCACAATTTTCATACTTTGAGATAAATGCATTCAAAAACAGTGTTAACCTTCCACATATTAGTTCTTGCTGTGTAAATGGTATTGGCTTTTGCATTGAAAGGTGTTGAATTGTGTTCTGTGATGTGTGATGTGCCTTGTCAAAGTAAAAGCTAATAGCAATCACAGGGGCGGGACCAATTCTTATCTTCTAAACATTTAGAGTGCAACATTTGGATTTAACATTTATATTTAACATTTAAATTTAAGATTTAGCATTTATATTTAACATTAAACATTTAGATTTAGGCGGCACGGTGGTGTTGTGGTTAGCACTGCCACCTCACAGCAACAAGGTCCCTTCAATCCCCAGGTCACCCAGAGTGCCTTCCTGTGTGGAGTTTGCATGTTCTCCCCGTGCATGTTTGGGTTTCCTCTGGGTGCTCCGGTTTCCTCACACAGTCCAAAGACATGCATATTAGGTCAACTGGCCACTCTAAATTGCCCATCGGTGTGAATGCGAGCGAGTGGCTGTTTGTCTGTGTTGGCCCTGTGGTGGACTGGTGGACTGGTGACCTGCCCAGGGTATACCCCGCCTCTTGCCCGAAGATGCTGGGATTGGCTCCAGATTTCCAGATGGATAAAGTGGTATAGATAATGGATGGATGGCATTTAGATTTAGCATTAACCATTAACATTTAGATTTATCATTTAACAAAATAATTTAATAATTAATAATGAAAAAGATTTTATTTAATACTGCAGAAAAATTAACTAGGACACAGCCACAGAAACATTCATACCATATATATGTAGTACCAATTACTTTTCTTATGGATTTTTTTAATGTCAGAATTGGAAATTTCAGGCAAAAAAATTCAGACTATGAATTTAAAGCCAGACAATTTGACAACTAATCCTGTAGATTATAATATAACTGTATCAGATCAGCAATTTCTAGCAATACCCCTTTCTAGGGCCCAAAATAATTTCACTAATTTCTTCAGCATCGACCTGTGATCCTTTACCTACATGCTTCCTCAAACAGATAATACCAGAAGCAATCAAACCTATTCTAAAAAACAAACAATTGTCAATAAACAAATAATGAATAAATGACCTATTACTGGCCTCTGATCAGGGTTGCCTCGTTGCTTATGTTGCTTGCCATTAGTGGCGCTCTTGACACCGCTGATCATACTTTTCTCCTTGATTAATTAAAAAAATTTGTTGGAATTAAGGGAACAGTCCACTTCAGGCTCAGATCTTAGTTGACTGATCGTTATCAGTTTGTTGATGTAAATAGTAACTCCTCTACACACAGAAAGGTACAATTTGGTGTTCCATAAACTGGTACTGTTTTAGGCCCACTGATTTTTCCCTTATATATGCTACCTCTGGGTAATATTATTCATAAACATGGTATCAGCTTCCTCTGTTATGCTGATTACACACAGTTGTATGTTTCAGCTTTAAAAAATTGAGGATTGTGTAAAGGACATTAGACAATGGATGCTTCTACTAAATTCTGATATGAGAGAAGTACTAATACTAGGATCAAAAAGCTAGAAGTAAGCTTTCTAATTACACAGTAACCCTGGATGGCCTTTCTGTTTCACATGCATAAGTATGTCAGATTCTTCAATGCCTGAACATGCACATAATCATGCTAAGCAACCCTTTGACTAGCCATTTACATGAAATAGTCATAAGAAACACACAATGCAGCCATTCATACCTTATTATTACATGCATCTGGTGTCCGCATAAGCACAATATTGTGCATTTCAGAAGGCCATTTATTTGCATTTCATGCCAGAAACAAAAGCAATACCTTCATCATAGGCAACCTGGGTAGCTGGCAGAGCACTGCCCAAAGCAAGCGACAAGTAGAGAGAAAAGTAAAGGAAACAGAATAACAGGAAGAGGAAAAAAAATCTGAACTGATTCCTTCACATAAAAACAGGATAGCGGACAGTGATGGGTGACAGTGATGGGCAAGTGACAGTGAAAAGTCAAAAGTGAGAGAGCGGGATTCCAAAAAAAATGAGTGAAAGGTGCTGGTGCTGGAGACAGAGCAAGGAGGTGCTGATAAAAACAGAGAGAGGAGCTCATCCTCTATTCTTCTTCATGACATGAAGGCAAACCCGCGTAACTCTCATCTTCCTACCATCTGCCCAAACTTTCCCAGAGTTTGGATAGTGCTGCAGGAGTGTGTTATTTCTTTGTGTGTTAGAAAGAATGACTGTGAGGTGGTAGGCTGTCAATCAAACCTGACCCCTATTTCACACTCTTGCCCTGATTTTGCTTACTGGCTTTGTTTTACCCCAACAAGCCTCTACAAAGACCATAAGATTTTAATTATAGTTCATCATCCTAACACTGAAAACCCAGAAGCATCAGCTGTACTACTCACCGACTAATTTTTAAGAATCTGTTGACCATCTGGAAAGCAATTTTTGGAAATAACTTTTGTCAAAACCCTCCCAGCACCTTTTCAAGCATGTAGATAGTTTTGTCTCATTTGCTGGATGCTCATTTTGAACTTGTAAGTCTAGCTGGTCCCATGCTAGCTCAATGGGAGAAAGATCTGAGGTCAAGACCGACATAATTCTCAAAAGTTTTTGCTTTTCTTTGGCTAGAATATAATTATGACAGAATTTTGAAGAATGTTTGGAATCATCCTTTTGAAGTATGAAGTTTTGCCCAAAGTGTTACACTTTTTTTATCATGATCCCTGTAATTTGAACTAAGTCTCCGTATATCCCTCCTCAAAAATACCCCCATATCGTCACCGATACACTTCCATGTTTCACTGTAGGAACAACACATTCTGTGCTTGCATTTATCCCCCTTCTGGCACTTGACAAACAAAAAGTCTGACTTATCAGTTGTGATCATACTGAATGTACAGCCAGCACCTTTGATCTAAAGCTAGGACAATTAAATGTTAGATCTCTTACATCTAAAGCGCTTATTGTTAATGAAATTATTACTGATCAGGAATTTAATTTACTGTGTTTAACAGACACATGGATATGAGAAATATCCAAATGAGTACATAGCATTAAATGAAGCTAGTCATCCTAGATACAGTTATATATACCAGCCTCATTTAACTGTCGCAGGTAATTATGATGGTAATCTAGGTGTCGCACATAAACCTGGACATAAAATAAATGCATTTGAGGTTCATCTAGATGTCAAAATAAGTCTGTCCAGTCGATTCAGCTAATTATTATTTACAGACCCCCAGGGCCATATTCTGAATTCCTTTGTGAATTTGGAGATTTCACCCCAAACCTGGTTGTCTCTTTAGACAAAACATTAATTGTTGGAAACTATTCATTTTGATAAGCCAGAAGATCCTCTGAGAACAGCGTTCGTGTCCATTCTAGAGTCAGTAGGGGTTAATCAGAATATAATAGGACCCACTCATTATGGTGGTCACACCCTTGATCTAATACTAAATTTTGGATTAATTATATAAAATATAGTTGCACTTCCACAGTTTGAAACTATTCCTTTTAAAATGTATATTAGTTATAATATATGCACATTACCATGCTATTGTTACAAATGAATCTTCAAGTCAGCCACTGCACAGAGTTTTATCTGTAATCTCCCAGAATTATCAATCTTGATTCGATCACCATCAGACTCCACAGAACTCAGATAATGAAATACTTAGGGTCAACATTTCACTATACACTAGATAATGTAGCTCCACTTAAAAGGAAAATAATTACATTCAATTATAAAAGATAAAATTAGCTCCCTGGTATAACGATGACATACGCACCCTAAAACAGATCACTTGAAAATGATTGGAAATTACAACATAAGTGGCATCAGACTAAATTGATAGTATTCAAATTAGCATGGAAAGAGAGCCTCCTGAGCTACAGGAAAGCTCTTAGTGCTGCACATTCAACGTATCTCTCCACTCTAATAGAAGATAACAGAAATAATCTTAGATTTTTATTTAATACTGTAGCAAACAATATCAGGCAAAAAATACAGACTATGAATTTAAAGCCAGACAATGTCTACAGACTAACTCTGTAGACAATTATAGAAAAAAAATATATAGACAAACAATATATCAGATCAGCTGTTAAAATGTTTTACCCCCCTTCGAGAGACTGAACAAATTTCAAAATTTCCTCGGGGAACCCTGTGGGGGGTAGTATAGGGTACCGGACCCCCTGATAAGGACTGTCCGGTCCCTGTACGACCGGTGTCATAGTTTGGTCCGCATTGCTGGCAGTAAGTCGAACTCGTTTCCAGTGAGAGTTAGACTCTGTCAGGGCTGCCCTTTGTCACCGATTCTGTTCATAACTTTCATGGACAGAATTTCTAGGCCCAGCCTAGAGGGGGTCCGGTTTGGTGGACTCAGGATTGGATCACTGCTTTTTGCAGATGATGTTGTCCTGTTTGCTTCATCAGGTCGTGATCT
>JAQMYM010000019.1:8091090-8103169 GCA_030014255.1 Parauchenoglanis ngamensis | reverse complement strand
ACATCATAACCAGTAGAAATGACCCCCCCCCCCCCCGTAAGGACACCCGTAATTTGACTCATAGATGACTAGCCAACATTATTATTGTCATTTCTCAGAAAACTTTGGCAGGGTAACTTTAAATATATAATATACACATTCACTGAGCTTTTAATTATATTTTGATCATGTAATGTTAGGTTGCTACGTTTTCACACAGCTGAAAGAGGAGGTGAAGAGTAGTTTTTTTTTGTTTTGTATTTTTTGTTATGTAGACCTTTAAATAGGTTGCTAAAGAATTCTGTAAAAGCTTATACAAACTTGTGTTTGCCTACAGGTGCCAAACAGGCGTGTGCACCTGTTCGGTTCTATGTGTAAGTGTGAATAATTTTGAAGGTGTGTATGTGCATTCTTGAGGCTGTATCAGATGTGTGAATGTGTGAATAAAAACAAAAATTAAAATAGGCATGTTAAAATAAGTTTGGTAACTAAATGACATTTTTAGTATATAATATCAATTAGTTGTTTTAATATAAAATGTAACCACATACAGTGACTCAGTAAATGAAGGAGACAGATAGATTAACTGTAAAGTCTGTTATCTGAGGAATTTTGCAGCAGTAAGGAATCCAATCATTTTGTAGCTACAGACAGGATGGATCATACAGTAAATACTGCCACCCAGTGGTGAAAATTAATATTTTTTCTGTGACATTTTGAAGTTGTTGTTTAGAGCCAATAGATGGGTTACTGTGTGTTTTTTGTTTGGGGTTGTGGCCACTAATATATTCTTTAATAGGGCCCATGATTTCTACTGGTGTCCTTGCTCATACCTACATAGAAGTGGCATTCATGAAAGGTATTAGTCAGGATACAGCCTTCACCATAGCACAGTGACCATGCTGGTTAAAGTGTTAAATGACCTACTACTTACCTATGATCAAGGTTGTTGCTCCTTGCTTGTGTTACTTGACCTTAGTGCAGCTTTTTACACCACTGATCATACTATTCTCCTTGATAGATTAAAAAAGTTTGTTGGAGATAAGTAAATGGTCATCTCCTGGCTCAGGTCTTATTTAACTGATCATCATCAGTTTGTTCAAGTAAATGTAAGTACAGATTGTTACACCACAGCAAGGTTCTGTTTTAGGCCCATTTTCTTTATATATGCTACCTCTGGATAATAATATTTGTAAACATGATATTAACTTCCACTGTTATGCTGATGACACAGTTATAGTGGCAAGAAAAAGTATGTGAACCTTCTGGAAGTTCATGGTTTTCTGCATTAATTTGTCATAAAATGTGATATGATCATCTAAGTCAAGGGTATTGACAAATATATGTGCCTAAAATAATAACACAAAAAAACTCTGACCTTTCCTGTCTTTATTGAGAAAAGACATTAAAAAAAAACATAGTGAAAAAGTAAGTACAATTAATGCCTGGTTGACCCCCTTGGCAGCAATAACCTCAACCAGGAACTTCCTGTAGCTGTGGATCAGACCTGCACATTGTTCAGGAGGAATTTTAGGCCATTCTTCCTGGAAGAACTGCTTTAACTCTGTCATATTCTTCGAACATCTCATGTGTATGGCTCTCTTCAAGTCATTCCATAGCATCTCTATTGGGTTGAGGTCTGGGCTCTTACTTGGCCACTCCAAAAGGTGGATTTTGTTTTTCTGAAGCCATTCTGTTGTGGACTTGCTCCAGTGTTTTGGATCATTGTCCTGTTACATCACCCAACTTCTATAGAGTTTCAGCTGACATACTCATTCTCACATTATCCTGAAGAATTTTTTGATACACTTGGGAATTCATCTTCCCCTCAATGTTTGAAAGCTGGCCAGGCCCTGATGCAACAAAACACGCCCAAATCATGATGTTTCCTCCACCATACTTTATGCTTGGGATGATGTTTTCATGATGATATGCAGTGGCCTTTTTACGCCTTTTTACTTTTTGCTGTGTGTTCTTTCCAACTAGTTCAATCTTAGTTTCATCAGTCCACATAACATTTTGCCAATACACCTGTGGAGTGTCAATGTGCTCTTTCGCAAACTTCAGGCATGCAATGTTCTTTTTAATAAGCAGTGGCTTCCTTTGTGGTGTACTGCCATAGACACACTGCTTGCTCAATGTTTTATGTAATGTAGACTCATGAACACTGATGTTAGCCATTCTAATGATGTCTTCAAATCTTTGGCTGTCACTCGGGGTTGGTTTTTTTACCTCATTGTCTTTGTTGGGGTCTTGGGGTCATTTTGACTGGGCACCCACATCTTGGTAGAGTAACCACAGTCCCAAAGTGTCTCCATTTGTCTTTGACATCCCTTTGTAACCCTTTCCAGTTTTATGTAAATCAACAATTGTTGATCGTAGATCCTCTGAAAGGTCTTATTAGCGAGGCATAGCTCACATAAGTGTATCCTTCTTGTGCGTGGCAAACTCAATAAGTTTGATTGGTTTTTATAAGTCAAAGTAGCTCAAGTCCACACCTCTAAACTCATTTTCTTAACAAGAAAGACTCCAGGTATGCTAACACCTGACTCCAATTAGCTTTTTTGAGGTAATTAACTCAAGGGATCACATACTTTTTCCAATAGCACCGAGTTTTTTTATGGTTGTTCTCAATAAAGACATGAAAGATCCGAATTTTTTTGTGTTTTTTTTGTGTATTTTAGGCACATTATATTTATCAATACACTTGATTTAGATGAAGATCAGATTGCATTTTATGAGAAATTGATGCAGAAAATCATGACATTCCAAAAGGTTCACATACTTTTTCTTGCCACTGTATATACATTTATGTTCATAAATACAATCTATGCACTGTGATATTAAGACAAATCTAGATATTGTGGCCAAGGTTTAAATTATTTTTATTTACATATTTCAGGGCTCCAGACTAATTTTTCCTCTGGTCACACTGGTGCTAATTTCCCAGTTGGTCACACCAACATGATTTCGTTGCACCATTTTTTTCCCCATTTCATTGACGTACTGAAGTATTTTGTTAGGAGATTAGAGTACTCTGTTTATTGTATTGTTAGAGTAATCTGCACAAAATGACACCTCTGTTTATGCTAATTATCCTAACAACCAGTGCTTTTATCATGCTCAGGTGTCATCAAGACTGGATTTCCCTTCCACAAAGTCTGCTCCTGAATAGACTTTGGGCATGACTGCAGCGAAGGGGTAATTTCAGCAAAAATCAGCCCTTGGTCCCTCATCCCCTACTTCCTGGGCATAAGGGAGCGAGCGAGGGAGTGTGCAAAAATAAGGGTAATAGGGTACAGCCCTTATTATGTATAGCACCGTACCAGTAATAAGTGTCCCATTAACAACTGACATTAACTGATCCTAACTTTACACAGAACTTTATGAATTAATGCAAAAATTGGCCATTTGTTAAGTTTAGTTATGATTATGATTACATTTGCTAATGATCATTTCAGACAGTGGTGCATGGTTGCCTGTTGTAGAATAGTAATTTTTAATTTTTATTTTTAAAATCAGTATGGGGCATTTTGATAATTTTTGAATATTGGAGTGTGTGCCCCAATATATTTTATAACTATGGCATTGCTTCAGAAATTCCAGGAGCCATTGTATAAACATTAGAATGACAATAAGGAGGGTAAACGTTTCCTCCTTGCTCTACAAGTAGAGCAAGACCCAAGGATGGTCAAAAGCCCTTAACCTTCCAAAGCCCTTTTATATACACTACATACAGTATTTTACTATATAGTATTTTAATTTATGATGAATTTACAACTGCACAAAAGGATATAAAATGACCAAAGAAACATACCAAGGCACATACAAAAACCTAAAGCAGGAAAAACTCTCTGGATTCCCTCATTACTGAGCCATACCAGCTTTTTACCAACTCTTAAACCCATTTATTTTATCTGCTTATCATCCTTTTTACTGAGCTGTGGCCCCATTAAAATGCAGCAATGCATGAAAAGAGCCTGTTTACAAGGATATTTCCCCAAAGTGGAAAATTCCAACAGCATTCAGTTTTATCAGTCACACTAATAAATCATACACTTCTTTTTCATGTCAATCAGTGAAGCTTTGTCTGTGAAAAAAGCAGAAAAAGAGGTTAAATGGGATGAGAGGACTAGAAAAAAGAGGGATAAGGGAAAAGAGGAGGAGGAGGGAGGGGTGGAATTGGCATGTGTATTTCTGCTTTGCCTTTTCATCTCTGTGTAAGATACTCCAGAATGATAAAGTGTCTAATCCTAAAGCGGATCTAAAAGGGGGAAAAAATTCACATTTAACCAATTAAAGGCTCCCTGCACCAGCCAGAGGGTATGTTAGGGGAGAAGAGGGGTCTGCCTCCCCCATCAGACTTTCTTTATCTCCCAAGCGCATGCTGGAGCAGCTTGTGCCCCTCTACAACCACAGACACACACACACGCACACACCGACCACTAGACATTTTGATTTTTTTTAAATGTTTTTTTTCCCTCCTTTTGATGTTAGATTTTTGTATCATCTGATGTAAGAATTTTAGTAAAATTAAGACTATTAACAGAATGTGAAAAGTTTTGTGAAAATTTTGATGTTATGTCAAAGACATCTATGTATTGTGTTGCAGAAATATCTACTGAAGTTACCATGCTTACCAGCGAGTCATGAGACAGGATGGGCTGTCCTGTCTCGTAATGCCACTTTGTAACTCAAGAGGTGATAAGTCAATGTAGGGTTCAGTCTGCCCTCATTCCACTAGGAGAGGAGAAGAAGTAGCACTGCCCCAATGGTGTATTCTAACCTCTTGTCAATCATGTTGAAGGCTCTGAACCCGGTTATAGAGAATGTGAAGGTACATTATGCTGTGGTGCATGTTCAGAGGTTGGACCTGTGCCTGCTACAGTGCTTACCTGATTACTTTTTGTTTAGTTTGACTAAAAAGTCAAATCTAAAAGTTTGTTTGGACAAACTAAGCATGATAAAAAACTTAATCACATGTCATGTCAGCCAAAGACTGGATTACAGACCCCAATGCACTACCTCCACTTACATACCTGGGCATTACAGACTACAACAAACTATCTTGTTTCTTGGACTGAGTGCATACACTGTGGGTGAGTTTAAGACCCTGTTTACATTTGGTATTTAAATGTGTCTTGTGTGATCTGATCACAATTGGACAGCGATAAATACAAGTGTAAATGACTTCCAAGATGCATTTAAGATGCACTCACTCAAACCATTTGCTGAGGTGGTCTGGGATGCATTTGACCACATATTTTCCATACTGTAAACGCTAATGTATCCTGATGCACCACCGACATGGACATAAGAGGAAAATACGTAATTAATGCTGGACGATGTGGTTGTTTTGGTAACAGTGCAACACTCTAGAAAAAAATGGAGAGGAGCACTGATGTACGTGGTTGGAGTGCAAGAAAAATAATGATGGTATGATGCAGGTTTGATGTTTTAATATAACTGTGCATGGGGCCTTTGACCTTCTAGCAGAAGTTATGTAGGCAGTAACAAAATGTGAACAAAATTGGTCAGCTGGACACATTGGAGATGCCTGAGAGACACAAGTGTAAACAGCGATGTGTCTCAGCTGTCCAACTTGTGACTTGTTTGCCCAAGATGCATTTTAAAACCAAGTGTAAACAGGGCCTAAAAGTTACAAATCCCTACAAGTTCATGAACTGTTTTTCAGTGGCTAGGAGCAAGATCTGTTTATTACAATTTACAAGCTAGTAACTGAGAGCACAGTCATACTGGCAAAGATAACAAGGCACTTTTCTTATCAGTCCAATTATTAAACCAAACAAAAAGTAAAACTTTCAAACACATTCAGCTATGTGATTATTTTATTAAGTCATAGATAGTGGATTTGATCAGTTGCATTATTAACAACAAAGGTTATATATCTGCCATATCACAAGCCATAGCGGTCTCATGCACTAATGATATGTGAGTTGCTGTGGCTGATTTTTGCTACCATGGTCTTGCTAAAAAGTAAGCTATATCAAACTAAACTATATCAGCTAAACTATAGATTTTATTCCAGTGGAATAATGTGTAGGTTATCAGGCCATAGCCTTGGTTTCAATTTCTGATATTGAGCAGTTCTTCACATCCATTGTAAAAACATGTGGGGACTGCTTAAACTGACAGACATAACGTGTGTAAAATAACAAAAACGCTGCTGTTTTCCTGAGAGTACTGAGCTCCTGCACCTGTATATGCCGCTATACTGTGTTTGCCATAACTGTCATAACTGAAGACCGTAAAGTCAGATTGTATGAACCCAGTAGTGGATCAACTAAAAAATAGGTTTATGCTATATTCATTGAGTGAAAATTCTATGAGAGAGGTGGTGATCATAGACAAATAAATGTAGATGCCGTATTGGCCTTTATTTATTATTTAGTCCAACCCACATTACCCAAAATAAGTTAGGTCTGTATATAACGTGAACCTAAAGTGTTCTGTCAGAGGAAGCTCTGACTGCTAATACTAAGCCTAATATTTGAATATTGGGTTATGTTAGGAGGGGAAATTTATTTTAGAAGTTAATGCAGAAAATTCCAAGAACCCCTCTTCTTGCAGAATTGCTAACACTAAGGCTAGCTTTTAGAAACCACACTGGTGTCACTGTAAGTCTATCAATGGCTCTGGTTTCCTAAAGTGATACTGTAGGACAAATGTTAACTTCATGTAAACTTTTTTGTTATATATTTTCCATGTGTTGGCTTAACATGGAAACAAGATTATAGGTAGCTGCTAATCAGCATCATGTAAAATCATCAAACACTCATTAAATATCTGAGACTGTCAAGTGTTTAGAAGCAGCTGACATCTTCATGAACTGAGTGTCTGCATTAAAATAAAGCAGAATCACATGGGTAGGTGGGCTGAATTATAATTTTGTAACGGTGTCATGTCATGCTCGTATAGGGTGAAGTCTTCATATTTACACATCAGGTGACCTTGTCCATTAGACAAGGTCCATTAGAGGGCAGTGATGCATGAATTACACCAGGAATTAGGGAAAAAGATGCCCGGTAGAAATAACAATGATGTGCAACATATGCAGCTGTATGTCAATATGTAAATATTCTGACTTATTATTCAAAGTTCTTTATTTGCATAGACTTATTATAGTTTTGTTAAAATTTTGAGATAACAAAAAGTCCAAATTTTGATATAATAACCCAGAGTTATCTCAAGATAAATCTAAACTCTTCATTACTTTTAAAAAGAAGGAACTTGCACATGATATTTTTTCATATTTTTTTTTGACAGCAGAAGAGTATGTCAAAGTCTTTAGTTATTATCTTCTGCGATATTTTTCCTACATGGCAGAAAAGGACTTTCATAGGAAAACAGTTTAGGAGGCTTAGAACAAAGAAGAGTTCCAATGTAGAAATAATAAAAAATAGACCTGATTATACATTGATTATATAAGTTTAATAAATTATGACTTAATTCTCACTGAAAAAAAAATCTGAAGCATTTTGACTTATTTGTATTCAGCAGTATCATGCAGCTAATGTATCAAGCATTTCACTTTAACATTTTATTGTTTAAATTCATATGGAATGATGGATGGTTTCATTTTATTGAAATTCACTGGTTTTGTGACATGTTGCTCTCCTTACTGGGAAGATGTTAGAAGAAAGGTGTGTGATCCTACAAGATGAAACTGGCTGAATTAAGAGCTACAGTCTGTATTAACCATTACACTGTATATTTGCACAATGTCATGATATCATGATTGTAGCTTTCTATAAATAAATTCAAAGTACAACAATGTGATCATAGCGCACTGTGTGAAGCATAAGATACCAGACTCCAGTAGCCCCAGTAGCTTTTAGATGATTAAAAGTACCGGATGCAGTATGGAATTTTTTTTTGTTTATACCTGAAATGTATTTGAACAATATTACTCTGAAACCCTTAAAAAGAGAACCCACCTTTCCCATAGCCCACTGCTTTTTTCTTTATATATGCTACCTCTGGGTAATATTATTCATAAGCATGGTATTACCTTCCACTGTTATGCTGATGGCACACAGTTGTATGTTTCAGCAAAGCCAGATGAGAGACACCAGCTTAATAAAATTGAAGAATATGTAAAGGACATTAAACAATGGATGCTTTCTAACTTCCTTCTACTTCATTCTGATAAGACAGAAGTACTAGTACTAGGACCAAATGTAGCTAGAAGTATGTTTTCCAATTACATAGTAACTTTCTGTTACAGAAAGGATGGCATTTCTGTTTCACCATGTGCCAAAGTAAAAGACCTTGGTGTGATTATTGAGTCCAGTCTGTCATTTGAAGCTCATGTACATAATATCACTAGGACAGCCTTTTTTTATCTCATAAATATCAGTAAGATTAGATATATCACTGCATGACACAGAAAAAATAGTTCATGCTTTTGTTATCGCTAGGTTAGATTATTGTAATGCCTTACTGTCTGGATGTCCCAGTAGGTGCAAATAAAAGCTCCAGTTAGTCCAGAATTCAGCAGCAAGGGTCCTTACTAGAATAAGAAGATATAAGAACATCACCCCTATCTTATATACACTGCATTGGCTCCAAATCAAATTTCGCACAGAATATAAAATACTACTGTTGACCTATAAAGCACTGAATGGTCTTGCACCTCAGTATCTGAGCGAACCTCTGGTCTTTTATGGCCCCGCATGACTACTTAAATGAAAAGGTGCAGGCTATTTGTTGGTACCTCAAATAGTGAAAGCTGCAGCAGGGGCCAGATTTTTCTCTCAAAAAATCCCTCAGTTATGGAACAGCCTTCCAATTAGTGTTAGAGACACTGACATGGTGTCAGTGTTTAAATCTAGGCAGATCTGGAAGGTTCTGTTGGGATGTTTGGATGTTGCTGTCCCCCCTTCTGGCTCTCCCTTTTAGTTATGCTGTCATAGCTAGCCTTGCCAGAGTTCTTGCTTTCACTCAGCACACGATATACTCTGTTCTTTAACTGTTACGTGCCAATGAGCATACCTAACAATCTGCCTTTTCCCTTTTCTCATCTCTCTCTTCTCTCTCTCTCTCTCTCTCTCTCTCTCTCACTCACTCTTTCTCTGTATGTTGAGCTGCACATGCTACTCCTGAGATTCCAGTGATCCTGACTCCCTTCTGCTTTCCGGACCTGCCTGATCCATCCTGATGTCCTACTTCTGGTTGGAGTCATCTCTTGGAAACCACTTGCTCCTGTTAAGGATGGCACCATATGAACTGCCTCAACATACATATAGAACTGTGAAGATGACGTTGGACTGTTGTTGACAAGAGCGGTTCTGCTACAATAGCATAGCAATAGAACTTAAATTACCATCGACAGTCATGCACCCAAATCTCCCTCAGTGACACAGCTGAGGCAGAATAAACTTTATGTTAAACTCTATTGAATTATGTAACAAATTTTTTTTAAGTGTGTAAATTGTAATCGCACTTTCCAGTGCCACCGAAATGAGGATGGGTTCCCTTTTGAGTCTGGTTCCTCTCAAGGTTTCTTCCTCTTGTCATCTCAGGGAGCTTTTCCTTCCACCGTCACCACATTCCTGGTCATTCTAATGATATATATATTCAATTCAATTCAATTCAATTTTATTTGTATAGCGCTTTTAACAACAGACATTGTATATACTTTGACATAAGTAACAGACATTGTATATATATATATGGATATATAGATAAATGTATAGATTCATAAGTTTATATTCAGAATTTATATACTTCTGTGAAGTACTTCTGCTTTGTGACAATGTCTGTTGTTAAAAGCGCTATACAAATAAAATTTAATTGAATTGAACTGAATAATTATGTGAGGGCACCCATTTTCAAATAAAAAAATGAAGAAAAAAAATTTAGCACATAATGAAGGAGAGGTGAGAAAGTGGAAATAATAAATTAAAGGGGACATATTATGAAAAACTCTCCATTTACTGATTACAGTTGCCATGGTAGCACAAAGCCATACTTGCACTGGCTCACCCCATGGAAGAGGAGGTGAAAAGCAGCTCATTATTATTTAAAGCAGGGGTATTCCCATGGTGACCCAGTGCCACCTGAAAGAAGCAACCTGAGGAACATTGTTGTGGGTTGTGAGGAAAGAGGTTGAGGCATGTGGGCATAGGGATGGATTCCAACATTAGCAAAGCATGGCTACCAAGGCTAGACCAGATCGTCACTACTTTAATACTGAAACTCACTTAGGCTTTTCTAAATTGTATATATTTGCATTAATTTGATTATTCACTAACAATAATTAATACAAGGGAATGAATTTTAAAAACGTTATTACTACATTATTGAATGCATGGTCAGGGACCATCTGCAATGCCCTTATGGACCACCAGGGGGGTGTGAACGACAGGTTGAAAATCCCTGCTTTATAGGAACAAGCATTCAAACTGGCCATTCAGGGCTGTTCAGACAGGATGAAAAGGATGCCATGGTGCTTTATCCTTGTTATATTTTTACCAAAGTATGTCACATACATTTATTAAAACCTCAGGGAACTGTGTCAATTTGTGGAAAAGAGGTATATCTCTTAAATGAGGGAAAATGGGCACCTGCTTGGTTTATGCTGACTAGGTAGGGCAGATAAGTGTACTTAATTGCCCAGATGTGACAGTTATCTTATTATTGGCGCAATGAGCAGTGGTACCAGTGAAAGAGTACAGGAATACATTATGCTGCAAACAAGTGATTTGTGCAGGGTTTCATGCCCACTGAACACAAACATAAAGCATTGTGTGTTGTCATGTAATGTACAGACTGTAGTCTGCAGTAAGTATAGTACCAGTTCCAGTGCAGTGAACTATTGCTAGAATCAGAATTTTATGCAGAGAACACAGAAGAGCAAAGCGATACATTGAAATATACCATATTATATTAAAGATTAGCACTCTTGGAATTGCTTGTCCAGTCAGTTTATTGGCCTGAAACTAACTGCTGTAATGGTAAACCGCATTCATCACTTCACTCAATCATATTAGTTTGTAAATTATAATATCAGTACAGTGAGTTAGCTAAGACATCAAAATGAGCAACATAACAGAAAAACTCCAAAGAGATCTCTGTTCCATTACAACAGTTACAGCAGAATAAGACATGGCTTTGCCACAGAACCAGTGAGTGCTTTAGGTGTGTATCGGAAAGTGTGTGCATGTTCATAGGAATTGACAGTCATATCCAAATCTATCAATCATCTCATCAACCATACCCTTTTATGTATCATCAAATAACTCCTATAAACACATTTATCATAAAGAAAATTATTGGGTGAGATATTAAGGTCAACTGAAGTTGGGAAAAGTGGGAATAGGTGGGGTTAAAAATTGCTGTAGCCAGCCACTAGAGGGTCTCAGAGTAGCTTCACTTTTAAATGCCTGTTATAACATCCTCCCACATATACAGTCTTTGGCCCGCTCACACAAGCATGCACACAGACACCCCCACACACACCGCTAGCACCCCCATCACTTTCAGAAACAGTGGCAAGAAGTTGTCAAGGTCCTCAAGCATTGAGCACAGGCCTTCAAATGTGGGAGGCAGGCCATTCCCAGCACAGGATATCAATTATAGATAGGGGTTAGCATGGCTGCCTTGGATTGCCATGTCAGAGTATGGATAGACAGCTGTGAAGAACTGAAGATCTTTCTATCCGATGTGTGCCTGTGTGCGCGTGTGTATGGAATGATTAAAGGGGAACTGAGAATGTGTTAGGATGAAAACTGAGAGCTTAAAGAGGGCACACAGTGGCAGATTTTTCCAAGAGTTTTTTTTTCAAGCCAGTTCAAGAGGGGAATGTCTTTTCACTTGCCCCTCCAGACTGGAAGTGGCTGTTACAAATGGCATGTCTTGAGCAATGTCTGTGTGCGAGGGTTTGTGTGTTTGTGTGTGTTCTACTGTGATTGTGATTACCTTGCCTACATTTAGATCAGTGTATGTAAAGTGGACCATATGAAAGAAATTAGAAGGAGAGACAGAGAAAGACTAATACCCAAGAGTGTGTGTGTGTGTGTGTGTGTGTGTGTGTGTGTGTGTGTGTGTGTGTGTGTGTGTGTGTGTGTGTGTGTGT
>JAQMYM010000019.1:8078925-8090057 GCA_030014255.1 Parauchenoglanis ngamensis | reverse complement strand
AGTCCATCATTATCCAGTCTCTTTTAAAGTCATAAAAATAAAGAAATAATTGAATTAGAAAGTGACCCCAAACTTTTAACCGGTTGTGTGTGTGTGTGTATATATTAAATGTATTTTGCCTTTACTGTTTGATTCTCCCTCATGTATGTATGCATGTTCAGTATATGGACAAAAGTATTGTGACGCCTGACCATTACACCAACAGGGACTATAGTGATCTTGCATTCAAATACATAGACTTCAATATGGAGTTGGTCCCCCCTTTACAGCTATAATAGCTTCCTCTCTTCTTGGAAGGCTTTCACAAGAGTTTGGAGTGTTTCTGTGGGAATTTGTGCCCATTCATTCTGTAGATCATTAATGAGCTCGCTCTCGCTCTCGCTCTGTCTGTCTCTGTCTGTCTCTGTCTGTCTCTGTCTGTCTCTGTCTGTCTCTGTCTGTCTCTGTCTGTCTCTGTCTGTCTCTGTGCATGCAGACACACACACACTCGACAAGCACTTCTTTATTATTTACTTATTTATTAGTAACACCTGTACACCTACACACTCATGCAATTATCTAATCAGCCATTTGTGTGGCAGCAGGCATGATTGTTGGTGCCAGATGGGCTGGTTTAAGTATTTCAGAAAGAAATAGTTTTGCAGACGGAAACACCTTGTTGATGAGAGAAGTCAGTAAAGGGAGAAAGGTCGGACTGGATGGAGCTGACAGAAAAGCTACAGTAACCCAGATAATGACTCTGTACAATTGCAGTGAGTAGAAAAACATCAGACTCACCGAAACTGCACAATTGAAGACTGGAAAAAAAAAAAGGTGCTTTTTAAAAATCTTTAATCTTCAACTCTTCCAGTTTGGGTGAGCCTGTTCTCATGATATTCTCAGATTCTTGCTCTTGGCGGAGTGTAACCTGATGTGATCTTCTGCTGTTGTAACTTATCCACCTCAAGGTTTTATGTGTTGTGCATTCTGAGATGCTTTTCTGCTCTCCACACTTGTGAAGAGAGATTATTTGAGTTATTATATCCTTCCTTGCAGCTTGAAATTTTGGCCATTTTCCTCTGACCTGTCTTATCAACGAGGTAAGATTTTTGACGTGGAGATTACCTGAAGCTCTTGATCTATATCTGCATGATCTTATGCATTAGGCTGTTGCCACATGACTGGCTAATTAGATAACTGAATGAATGTGCAGGTATTCCTAATAAAGATGGTGAGTGTGAACACACACACACACACACACACACCCTTTTTTTATTATCCTTGCAAGGACCGTCCAATGGTATAATTAGTAATACAGCTAATTAATGCTATGCCTAAACCTTAATCTAACCCCAACCTCACCAACCAAAATAAAACCTTTTGGCTCTTTTAGCTTTTTAAATAAAAAATTGCGCTTTTACGTAAAGAAGCAGTTTTCCTTATAGCCAGCCGGGTCTCCCCATGAATGACAAAAGCGTCAAATATTCCTATCCTTGTGGGGAAATCTGGTACTCACCAAGACATAAACCTCCACCATCCCTCATATACATACACATATACATAGTATTCATATCAGAATTGAGGGGTTTACAACAGGGTAATTAATAAAAAACAGTAAATACGGAACTTGACAAAATAAACAAATACATACCCATAGCACTTAGAGGCGGAGTGTGTTTTTTGAGGACGAGGTCGCTCATACATTGGTATATCTTTTCGAAATCCACTACACTCTTCATCCCCATTGATCTATATTGCCAGGCTTGCTCAGACGGTCTACTTTCAGGTTGCTTATCTGGCTGATCCGTGCCCGATGTGAGCAAGGGTGCAGCAGTAAACACAGCACTTGAAGCAGACACTGTAGGCATTGGTTTTGAGACAGGTTGACTCAGGAGTGATTTAGGGGAGGATGATGTGGTTGGAATGGCAAGGTCTTTGTCTGCCTCAGGTTTCTGCTGTAGCTCACCATGTTCCTGTTTACCAATGACAGAGGGAGATGTTACTGAGGTGGTCTGGGCAGAGAGTTTGGAAGCTGTATCCTTCCCATGTGACTGAGGGGTTTTACAGGCTCGTCCAGGCAGAATTATCACTGGAGGAGGTGAGCCTGGTCGGGATTTAGGCATTGGCCTCAGAGGTATAGTGCGCAAGCCGCTGGCTAGAGGACTTTGAGAGTCAGTGGTACATGGAGGATCTGAATGACGGAGGCTGCATGGCTCTGTGGCAGCAATTACAAGCATCTGATGGTACAGAAAAATCAACTTGATAAAATACTGCCCCTCAAGAAACATGTTCATAACATAAAGATACAGTGGGATCCCAAAAGTCTGAGACCACTACGGAAAATTCGTCAATTATGCATTCTTCTCTAATTTAGTACAATTACCATTACAAAATATATTCTTGATAACAACTACATATTTCATTCAACAACTTGAGTGAAAAGTAGAATCATTAAAATATGAATTTCAGAGTTTTAGTATTTGGTGTGTCCCATTTTGGCTTTAATGACAGTGTGCACTCAAGCTGGCATGGACTCCACTTGAACATTCAAGATATTAGCTGTTCACGTAAGCATTATCAGATGAGAGGAAGTGTCGTACTGAATATCAGCGCAACCTCAAGTGTGATATTGCTTTTATACAACAGTTCTATAAACAAGAAAATAATATTGAGTGAGTGACATTTTGGACACAATATGAACAAATGTTCTGTTTATTTTTGCTCCTTTAGGGGAAAGAGATCCTGAAGAAACCCCACTCACTTTATAGCATGTCTGCTCGCCGACTAGCTAGCTCACATTGATCTGTAAATTCCCATCAAATATTCCTTCCCTTCTTCTTTTTCCATCTTCACCTGATGAGCTTTCATATTTTAAGTCAAAAAAAGTTATATTCCTGAAAAGTATCATTTGCTCTTTGATCATATTAGTGGACTGGAACTAACCATTGTTTTAAATATTTCAAAATTCTAAAATCTAAAATGTTTATTTCCAACTTTAAATGAAATAAAATCACCGATTTTCAGTGTGCTCTCAGACGTTTGGACCCCACTGTACAAAGACACATACATATACATACAAATGTATTCTTTGAAATATAACAGCATCACAAACACTAGAAAATCAGTAATCTCTTCCAATATGATCACATGCACATTTCCATGAGCACATACCTGAGCGAATGCAGCAGATATTGTTTCTTCATGGACACCAGTCATTTTCTGTGCTAGGTCTCCCCATAGTTCAGTGGGTACTTTGTTTTTTTGTTCCGCACGGGTCTGTTTTTGGACCTGCAGATACACCCGCTGTACCACACACCTCCTCAAAGACTTCACCACGTTCTGGATCTAAAAGCAACACAACAGTGTACACTCTGGTATTACAGGCACAGGAATTTTACAATATTTGTCTGTACCAGAGCAAAGGTTCATTGTGGACGCATACCTGAAGTAGAGACCATTTGGGAACTTTCGTTCGAAGTGCCAAAAAATCCAATTCTGAATTTAACCTCTTCTGTTGTTTCAGGGCAAGTAAAAGGCTCCGTAGTTCCTGTCCATAGCACCCAGGACGGAACCTGCTTACTGGTTCAGTCCCCTTTATGTCTACAAAACGAGATGGTCTGATCCGGGGACGGGATGGAGGCTTCATAATTACTGAAAGAACGCACACATTATCATCAGAAGAAAGTAGGGGTTTGGGAGAGAGTCACTGACTCATTTTACATGCATACCCAATAAGATGCCGCCTTGTTGTGCTATAAGAAATACCCAGATAACGTTTTCACCAGCATCACTACTCTAGTACATTACTCTAATAGATAGATACATGTCCATTCGTAATAATCTTCCGATTCGGCGGAACACATCTTTCCGGGGAAATAATTATTTGCTATAAGAGAAATTGATAGCTAATGCGTTCATGAAAAGGGCTAGTTAGCGGAACAGCTAACATTATCCAGCTAATCAAGATATAGCACACTGACGAATTGCCTAGCCACACAAATTACACCACTGTTTCATGATCTTCGGCTTCCCTACATCTACAGATGTCAGTGCATCTTTATATTACTATGCTACTTTACATTAATATCTTTAATTAAAACTTACCAAGTTAGTGACGAATAACTGCAAAGTAGCTGCCAGGTCAAAGGAACAACTCGTTGCTGTCGGTGGTATTTTGAAACGAGTCGCTAGAACGGCCAAAAAGGACGGCAGCACTTAAAACGCGCTAGGAGGTGACGTAGGTAAAAGCGGCATCTCTGAGGACTTGGGCTGATAAAATATCTATAGGCTCGTTATAAATAATGATAATGATGATGATGATGATGATGATGATAATAATAATAAAATAATAATAATAATAATAATAATAATAATAATAATAATAATAATAAATTCAAGATTTATTGTCAGGTGTACAATGTACAATGAAATTCTTACTTGAATACTTTCCTACAGACTGTAACATTCAACATATAGTGCATTAAGAGGGGAAAAGACAATAACAGAGTGCAACAGTATAGATAGATAGATAGATACCAACTACAATAATACAATAGTCCCAATATCTAAAACGCCTTAAAAACCTCCCTCCGATCCTCAATGTTATTTCTTATTATTGCCCATGTGATGAACTTTTTTTCTCCAATTTTCTGTTAAACTCCTTGGCACTGCAGCATCTAGAAGAGCATTTACACAGGGTTGCCCTAACCTGCAGAATAATGCCAGTCGTGACATGATAAATGCCCCTCACAGGCTAAGAAAGAACTGCACCCTATTCAACAACTTTCCACAATGCTGGAGGAATGCAGTGTGTAGTGTTTCAGGCAACCAATAACACTGCAAGGGCCTCTAGGAAAGAAAGGTGAGCTCCACTATGGCATGATCAAAGAAAGAGCAACAGTCAGAGAGTTTGACTGCTGAGCCCGATGGAAAGGAGAGATTGAGTGCCCTTACTATGTTGGAAAGTGAAATAGTGGAGATGGCAGTGGGAATGTACTAAATGCAAGAGCTGCTAGTGCTAGCAACAATGCAATGGTGCAGTGGAATGCAGGCCTCAGCAGAACTTAGTACAGCTGCCTCACATTTAGAGGTAGACCCTGATATAATTTTTGATGCTGCATGACATTCATTAGATTTGAGGCTAACCTTGAATTAGCCCAAGCACGTGCTCTCATATAGGGGACCTTGTATATGCATTTTAGAGTGCAGGGAATCTGCGACCTGATGTAAGAGCACACATAATGTTTGCGATAACAAATGTGGAAACCATAGGTATGAAATGAATACTGCTATTTGAAAGACTGGTGGCCTCCCTACTGGTAAGATTTGATTCAGGTCATTTGTAACACCTAAGGTAGGATGAAAGTTTATCTGCTTGTGAACAGACAAGAATTACTGTCCCGTATTCAAAGACAGGACAGAAACAATGACCCTGATCCAGGATACATTCACACAACTGACCAAAGATTGTATGCTTTTTAGCCACTGTCAGTCCTACAGTGGATATAAAAAGTCTGCACAAGCCTCTTAAAAATGCAGGTTTCTGTGATGTAAAAATGAAACCAAGATAAATTATGTCAGATATTTTTCCACCTTTAATATGATATAGCAGCCAACAAAATTCAAGTGAAAAACAAATAAATGTTTAAGGGGCGGGCGGCACGGTGGTGCAGTGGTTAGCACTGTCGACTCACAGCAAGAAGGTCCTGGGTTTGATCCCCGGGTCACCCAGGGTGCCTTTCTGTGCAGAGTTTGCATGTTCTCCCCATGCATGCATGGGTTTCCACTGGGTGCTCTGGTTTCCTCCCACAGGCCAAAGACATACAGATTAGGTTAACTGGCTACTCTAAATTGCCCTTAGGTGTGAATGCGAGTGTGTGTGGTTGTTTGTCTGTGTTGGCCCTTTGGTGGACTGGTGACCTGCCCAGGGTGTACCCCACTTCTCGCCCGAAGTCAGCTGGGATTGGCTACAGCTTCCCCGCGACCGAGATGGATAAAGCGGTAGAGATAATGGATGGATGGATGAATTTTGATAAGGTTTTCAGCAAACATAAGTCTGGTCAGGTGAGCCCAGACGTGGTGTGGAAGGCCTAGGTTCCACCAAACGGTCCCGGAATATACGGAAGGATTAGGAAAACAAATGGAGATTCCTTCACCTCACCGTATAGCTCTGGTGGCTCCATTTCCCATTGTTGTAGGAACAGGGTCGGCATCGTTGTCATACACCCATCCTGAATCCACGGAGATCCTGCTGCGTCTCTGTTGCAGTGAAGCATTCATGGTCGAAACACAAGTGCAGGGTCGAGAGACAGAGGTAAGAGCAGTACTGTGTTTATTAATACAACAGGCTAAGGTACACAAATGGAAGGCAGAAAAGTAGTCAAAGTCCTAAAAATAGGTTGAGCAATCAGCAAACAGAGTAACAGGGGTAATCCAAAAACAGTAATCCAAATACAGAAAGTAGTGTCAAAACACAGATAAACAATACACGGGTACAGCGCTAGGCAGACAACACGGGGGTTAGTTCAATACTTTGCAATTTGTAAGCCTGTTCCCCTTGACAGTCCTCGTGGCTAGGAGCAGGTGTTGATGGGAACTGTAGTCCGTGAGTTCTCCGTCGTTATGCGGAAGTGCGCGCTTCCGCTTTGAGAGCGACGGAGCCGAAGAGCGCACCGCGCACGTGGCCGAGATTTCACGGCGCGCTGTGCGAATGGTGAGGAGTAGGTCATGACACTAAGCTTGCAAATTAATAGAATCCTTTAAGCTAACAGAATAATTATTTAATAAATAGACGACATAAAAGCCCCTGACATGAATGTCATTTGTGTATGAAGCTGTTGTAGATTAAATACACTTAGAATACAGAGTTAATAAACTTCTAGCATTAACTAGAAGATATATTCTTTGGACTCAGATAATTAATTAAATGTATTAGAGTTAGATATTATAGGAGTGAGATTTTAATCATAAAGCTAAAACTATCATTTAATCTTCAGCTGTCACTATATTCTGTCCTTAGTTTATAGGAGAGCAGAAGGCTAAGATAATATCAGTTATATTCTAGCTTTACAAAAGCACTCAGTTTTAAGTTGTTTTTTTTTCAAAGTTCAGACTACTGCAATATAGTTTTGTGAACTTCCCTTGTCTTGGATGGCTATAACTTTTGTAGTACTGTGTACAACAATACCACATTGCCCAATATGTTACTATTTTATCTAACATTACAAGTGTATGGAGTGATGTTATCATCCAACTTGTGCACATGTACATTACATAGACCATTACTGCATGTATATTTCTTTATCAGTAAAGTAAACAGTAAAATAAGTACCTGATAGTGCCAGCAGACAGATGGCCATAGGATCCACTGGTGGATGAGCTGGGCCGCGAGCTGTTGAGGATGCTCACCAAGGAATTTGGTGATTTCCGGATCATTGTTTGGAAATCAAAACTTGACTCTGAGTGTGGTGAGCCAGGAAGGGGGCGCTTCCTGCTCTGACGGAGAAGCAGTCTTGGACTGGGAAAGCGAGAAGCTGCAAAAAGAGAGAAAGCCTAATATGACTTTAAATTTATATTTTGCATAAAAGGGGTATGAGGTTGGTTTCCCGTACCACAAGAGCTTTGACTAACACCAGCCACCTTATTTAAGAGCCCAGTGAATTTCAATATTTCAGTACTTCAGTATTGAATAAAGAGATAAAATATATTCAAAGCACAGAATATATAAAACTGCCAGAAAACCACAAGAGACTACCAGCTCCAGGACTGTTACCAGGGATGCCATACATCAGTCTCACTTGCTTGCTTTCAGTTCTCAATGTATTGTAAATTTATTCTGAAATTTTTTCTAATGGTGAAGGTCGAAGCCCAAAGGAAGTAGAACCCCAGTTTGTTGTTTTTTGACATTTAATGTGTGGATTAAACATAACACTTTTTGATATTCACCTGGGTAAATGTTCTGTATTTGCATATGCCATCAACAATCACTAGTGAAGGGCAGTGAGTGTAGCAAACCTGCTTTACTTGCAATGCATAACAGGGACTTGAACCCATAACTACAAAAATGTTCATTGAAATCATAGGAGAAGTTTCCCTACACTATAAAACTCATGCTACGTTCACACGGCCATGCTGTAGTGACTCAAATCTGATTTTTTTTTGCCTTTATGTAACACAGATCTGATCTTTTCAGGGCTGTGTGGACATGTAAATCTGCGAATCATGCAAATCTTTTCAAATCAGATTTGAGTCACTTTCTTATGTGGTCCTAAATCCAATATGTATCCAATTTACAGATATGCAACCTGAATGAAACGCTCAGATTGGTACTCATGCGCTGAGCGCTGATAGTGTCGTCATCGGCTGACATGGTGTTCTGGCAATTTGTGCTACCTATTGAGATATGCTCCTTTGCAGTGTTAGGTTTAAAGTTAAGGTTTTAGGGTTAATTGTAATCTTTAACCGTTAGGGTTAAGAGCTGCAACTAAAGTCGAGTTTATTCTTCACTATCGGCAACATTTATTTGCGCTACAGTAGCATTTTTACCAAGATAGCACAAATCATCAGAACACTGGCAAGCAAAGCAAAACAATACTGGAGGAGAAATACAGCTGTTTACCGTCCTCCAGAGCAAAATGCGATGCACACATTAGCTACTAGAGTGTTCCTTTTGTCAGTTTTAATACCATGAGTCATCTCACAAATATATTTTTGCTGTTGGTGATGCAGGACTTGTGCAAAATCGTATCACTGTGTGCATGCAGACATTTCGGAGGACAGGAACATTCTCATTGAAGTCAGATACAGGTCACTTGTAATTATGAATGTGAACCGTCACAATAGATAAATCCGATCTGAGTAAAAAATCCGGAATTAGGCAATAAGGCTTGCAGTGTGAATGTAGCCTCAGTGTCTCCATAAAGTATTCATCCTCCTGCTAGTGAAAAAGAAGAAAGAAAGAAAAAAAAATCCTTGTTGGATATTATTTGCAATTTCCATGCAATGTTCTCTGACTTGGCTTTGACCGTGGGACCTGTTGCCTGTCTGACCGTCTTAATTTTTCTTCCCACTTTGGAAATCTGCCAATTCCCACCCACCAGACACATCTGCCCTATCATATGATAACTTTTATAACCCATAATGTACTAAATTAAATGTCCCTTTGTCATCTAAGCACATTGCATTACAAGGGCCATTCCACCATCTCCGGTATGTAAACATAGTGAAGTGTGAATTACCCACAGTAAGTCCTTGTATTATACTTCATATACTCTCATATCATTTTTAACTATATTTTTAACTATATACTTAATTTTTAAGGTATATAGAATACATGCAACAATAGAAAGTCCCAACCCCAGTCTTTAAAAGAACATCAAGAACTATTGACAGTTTACAATGCAATTCATTTTTGCACTTCTCAACTGCCTACTCTGGCAGGTAGGCTTTGGAGACAGGACTTGGGGCCATGTAATCCTAATGTCACAGCAAACATTTATGATGCATCTCACACTTCTTTCCCATACTTCCCCAAATGACCCAGTAGAAACATTAACTTAGTTTAGCCTGTATGGCTCATCTGAAGACAGTTCCATATTTTACATCTTGTGTGGAGAAGGCATTCTAAAATTAATAAAGATCAGTGTCAGTTTACCTTCAGGATACCACTAACAGACTAATGACCAGATAGAGCATCTTCTAAATTCTGCATGTCAGGGTGAAGGGTTGTTATGCACTCGAATGGTAGAACTCTAAACCCAGAAGATCGGCCTTCTGGCTTATTACATATATTTTTTTTTACCAGAGGTTACAATCTCCAGAATACAGAACTGTTATCCTAGTTACCACAAATCAGTCTAATTGATAGCAATTATTTTTTTATCTTGTATAAATACCATGTTTTCTCATGTTATTTATGAAGGCTTGCTTCATAAGTGTATTGCAATTCTGTTTCTGGTTTAGCCAATTTTTTTTTTTGCCCTGGATTTGTCTGATTTTTAATATGCTGATTTCTCATCATTTGACTTTGTGGTTGACTCTTCAATAAATAGGATAAGTATAGATTCTTGCTGGCAAGTCAAGAATCATGACCATGAAATGATCAAGCGGATCATTTCTGATACACTGCAGAGTCATATCCTTTCTGAATATTTTCAATATGAACCAAGGATTCAGTTAAATCATAGATTTTATTCATGAAAAAAATATATAGAATCTTGTGGGAAAAGGCTTAAACAGAAAGTAACCATATATCATGTAAATTCAATTTGATCCCAGTTAATCATTAAAAAAAAACAAATTCAAAAGTGGTCCTTACACTCACTGGCCTTATTTTACACATTTTACCATCACTCACACACACACACATGCGCGCGCACTCACGCACACACACACACACACACATGCACACACACACACACACACACACACACACACACACACACCACATAACAGTGACTTTCCCCTCACCCATGTGTCACAGCAATATTTAATCACATTTAATTTTCTTGAATAGTCCTTTATTCATGAATGGAATTGCAGTGGTCTGTTTTTGAAAAGCCTTCACTAGAAAGCAGCTTCAATAAAGACAGGCCCACTTGCACACAATGACAAGTATCTTCAGATTAAGAAATGACTTTTGTTGTCTTTTCATAGGGAAATGTCACAAACAAGAAAGGAGGGACAGAAGGAGGAGGGGAAAAGAGTGATGCTGAGGGGATGTAGCTTCTTTGTTGCATGGAGTGACACAATGACTTTATGACTCATTTTTTTTCCCTTCAGTTGTTTTAATTTTATCAGACAGCAGAAGCAAGCAAGCAAATAAGATTACTCACACTCCTCTCTCTCTCTCTCTCTCTCTCTCTCTCTCTCTCTCCCCCCCTCCACCCCTCTATCGCTACACTTCAAGCATTTACAGTGCCTGCCATTCACATGTAAATCACAAGATGAGAGTGTATGTGTGTGTGTGTCTCCATATGCTTGAAGCATATTGACAATCTGGCCTGCTCTCAGCTCTTCTCAAAGGCATTCAATGGATTCAGATTTTGATGTGTGGGACACACACAAGTCTTTCACTTGTTCTTGGTTGATGATTCTACAATATAACAACTGTTCAAAATGCTGAATCTGAAAAAATCTAGATTCATTACATAATA
>JAQMYM010000019.1:8027848-8054820 GCA_030014255.1 Parauchenoglanis ngamensis | reverse complement strand
AAGATCTCCACAGATATTCCAGTTGTACCTGGTATACTGGACGTGCTTCAGCAACAGTTCCATATTCTCATATGTTTTTTTCATGTGTGCTGCATAGCCAACTGAAGATTTCTCTGAAACGGTACGTGATGGGTAAATTTTAATGTGAAATTCGTGATCAGCACCCAAAAATCTATAAGAAACACCCAACGGTGTTCAAGAAGCAAAAACTCTGTTGTGCAGTGATATCAATTGATTGGTTTGATGGAGGTTTGTTATTTTGAAACCCCATGCCATTTCTTCTGCTTTTGTTCATAACTGCTTAATGTGTTTAAAATTGTTGCAACTGGTTTACATTTACATTTACAGCATTTGGAGGACACCCTATCAGTCTCTATCAGTAAATATATTCTGATACTGGCTCACCAGGACCTGGGCTAAGAATACCACCACATTAAAAACTGTTGGTGAGTAATACAGAAAGGTTTTTTTTTTAAATATTAAAGTGAAGAATAAGTGCTAGTGGTTCTTCATGTTCTTCATGTCGTCCCCAAAACCACACACACTGAATAGATAATAGATAATTTAATAAGAAATAACTTTCTTAAAAGGCATGACTATTAAAAAATTTTAATTCAGCAGTGATACTGTAACTTCACTCAAAGTGTCAAAACCTTGAAGCTTCACACCCATGTGACAGAATGTGTAATAATCTACTAATCAAATAACCAAGACGTTGATTTAGCTAAAAGAAGAAAATTAGGCCAATACGTAAATGTCTGGGATTGTGATTTTGGAGAGATATCAGATTTGAAAAGCTTGTTTGATTGATTCAGAAGTGTCTTTCTCAGTAGTGCTGGAAAGTCATCAACACACCAGTGTGTGTTGACGGGGGGTGGGGCAGGGTGGGGCACAACACTAACAGCCAAAAAGACAAAACTCAATCAGAAATGTAATACAGTAGCTTTGAAATAGCTTTCATCTAAAAAATATGCTAAATAGAAAAGCAGTCCTTCCTAATCACCTACTTTATATTCAGTGCTCTGCCTAGTATCATTTTGAAAATTTTAAATGGATAGATTTTAAAAAGTTCAAATCACCGAAGTGTGGGCTAAATAGCATACAGCAACATGACCCAGAATACACTGCAAGAGCATACTGTAAGAGCCACTCAGGTTTTATAATAAGCTAATCGAGCCAGTGAAAAGGCTCTGGAAGAGTTAATGGCCTTCAAAACTACAGCTCAGGTACGAGAATGTGGTGCTTCAGAAATCATCATGGCCTGGTTTCACACATGCCAGCACTGTGGGAAAACAGAGAAAGAATGGGTGTGAGGGAGAGAGACAGATAGAGAGAGAGAAAGAGGAGGAGTGCACACCAACAGAATGATTATGCTAAAATGAGTCATACTTATTTTCTGAGCTCAAGCCACTCATAGAACATTGTGTCCTACAAACAAGATTGTGAATTTATAGAATCTACTGTCTAATGACACATTGGAAGGTTTGCAAAAAGAAAGCTGCCCAAAAAAAAAAAAAAAGATCTACAGTAATATGAAATATGAAATATTATATTAAATAAATATGAAATATTATATGAAATATAACAGTTAAATTAATGGGTAACTTTTTTATTTAATCTATAAACAAAACTCCATATTTTAGAAATGTTTGTTAATTTGTTTTAACAAACCTAACCCTATAAGGCACTCTAAACTGAGCTCAGGCACATCACGCTTGCTTTGATTATCATGAGCTGTCTCTAGAACTTCACTGAAGTCCACCTGTGAGCATAATTTAGAAAGGCACACACCTGTGTGTATATGCTCCCCCAATTCACGGTGCATGTCATACCAAAAACCGAGCCATGAAGTCCATGTAGACTTCTACCATCAAATTGTATTGAATCATAAATCTGGGCAAATGTATAAAACAATTTCTAAATCTTTAAATGTTCCCAGGAGAACAGTGAGCTTCCTAGATCTGGATTCTTCCGAGAGCCGGCCTAGGTGACCAAGAACACAATGGCCACTCTAAGGAGATGAGAGAACCTGGCCAGAAAGACAACCATCTAAGAAATATCTAAAAAAAAATCAATCAAATCTTTATGTAGAGTGGCTAGACAGAAGATACTCCTGATTGAAAGGCATATGGCAGTTAAAGGATTCTGAGAGTATGAGATGATCTAGGTAATGTTCATCAACTAACTAATACCATTCCTACAATGAAGTATGGAGGTATGTGATGGTAATGCTTCTCCATTGCAGGCATGGGGAGATTGGTCACAGTTGATGGAAGGATGAATACAGCCAAAAACTGTGAAGTCGTGTTCCCAAGTGGCAAAACAGAATAGTGTTTGCCCTATCGTTAGTTTGAATCCCAATGATGCCACAGCCACCCTTGGCCAGGAGCTCAAGAGAGCAAAATTGGCCTGTGCTCTTGGGTAGGGAGGGGTGGCCTACTCTCCCTCCCCTGTCAATTACAGTGATGCTAGCCAATCATGGACATCTGTGAGCTCATCTGTGAGGAGGTGGCTGCACTTTTCTGTGTTTTACGCTGCCAACTGACATTGCACGTGCAGCAGTTTGAAAAGATGAGGCCAGCTTGTTTTACATGCCTTGAAGGAACCATACTATAGCCTTCACCCTCCCTGATTGGTAGTTGTTGTGTGATAGGAGAGAGCTGAGCAGTGGATAGGAATTAACCATCATTAATTTAGGGAGAAATTCAGGGAAAGAAATACAAAGCGGTCCATGAAGAAAACCTACGTGTAGATTAACTATTATGGAGAGATTAATGGCCAAAAAAGTCAATTTAATAAATTTTAAATGAAATCAATAACACAATAAAATGTGCACAACTTACGGGAACTGAATACTTTCTGAAGCCACTGTATGTATATGAAAGTCCGGTTACCGTCCACGTTTCTGATTCATGACATTATCTTAAAGGTAGACAAGATTTACAGACTTATTTATAATCACATAATGATCGTTCATGTTCGTTTATCTTGTTTAGCTTCTGTGAAGTTTGTGAGTTCCTACTGCAATTATATTAATACTTATGTACATTAATTAATAAAAGGCACAATCAGAAAAATAGAGCGTGCATGCCAAAAATTTTATATAGCAAACACTAGCCGTAAATGCATTATACAAAATTATACAATATTATAGTGGTACATTTTACATACTTGTATTTCATCTAAGTACATTTTATACCAGCAAGAAATATTACACTTATTGATGCCCCCTGAACTCAGTGCTACTACACTTCTTTGCAAATCCTCCTGCAACATTACATTATATTCTGAAATTTGACTGTTCACAAGATGTTAATTAATTGTAATAGCACAGCAGCACAAACCGCAGGTTTTCATTACTATACTTGTTCTAATATGTTATCATTTCTATAGTAATCAATCACTTATTCGCATGGACTTGAATGGCTCCAGTGTCAGTGGTTTGTACCAAGTTTTCTTGAATGGGAAATTCTTCAGGACAGAGGGCTTTGCAGTTTCTTGGTAACATTATGGAAATAACTTTTTATAGCTACTATAACTTACAGTAAGTGACAACAGAAACTAAATTGTCTCGTGGACATTCCACAACTTTAGTGTAACTATAAGCAGATTAAAAGCATTACATGAAAGTAATCAGCTCTGTATCATGGTTGCGTCCCACTATCCCCCACAATGTATACACATGCATGAATGCATGCACGTGCTGTATACAATTACATGTGCATGAACACACATGCAATTAATCACCATGGCTTTCCCACTGATCACAGAGTTTCAGCCTTTTGGCAGTGGGCTCTCATGACCTGCTCCTTTAATGCCTTGGAGGAAAAAAGTGGCTGAGTAAGATTTGTTCTAGGTCCATATAAACTCAACTTACAGGGACATCATACTGAAATTACTTTCCATTTCTTTCTCATTCTAGGCATCTACTTCAGTAATTGCATTGGACACATTTCAGTAAGAACAACTTTCAACTGTCTGACTCCTGTCTGATTCTGATTACTTACACTTTTGTTGCATGATCAAAAAGTAATGTCCTGGGACCACATTTGTAGCTATGTACAAAAATAATACTATTCATATTCTCTCTCTCTCTCTCTCTCTCTCTCTCTCTCTCTCTCTCTCTACCTTTCTGTGTGTGTGTGTGTGTGTGTGTGTGTGTGTGTGTGTGTGTGTGTGTGTATGTGTGTGTGTGTGTGTGCGCGCATTATCAGACGGACAGTTGAATCAGAGGAGCAGACACACACATTGTGATTGCACCTAAGTTACCATGGGAATGCCTTAACTCTGAGATGGCACAGTCAGGGCACTTACATTACTGCTCAAGTTTCACAACATGAAGACTATTCATTCATTTTTTTTCAGTAACTACTTTATCCTGGTCAGGGTCACAGTTATTCCTACCTACGAACCCTGGTCGTGAGATGGAAACACACCACAGATGGGACGCAAGAGATTATTTTCTATGAACATTCACATTTCAACTGACAATCAACACTGATTTACTTACTCTCTTCAGAAACCACGCTTGTTCAGGCAGGTCACGGTGGATCCAAAGCTTTTCCCAGTAATACAAGGGGCAAGGCAGAAATACTCCCTTGATAGGAATGTCAGCTCATTGGAGGGCATCATGCACAGATATTGACACCTGAAAGGGTAGCCAAGCCTCCTACTGGCATGTATTTTTTGGAGGTGGGAGGAAACCAGAGAACCCAGAGGAAATTCATGTGGACATTGGGAGTATATATGAATCTACACACGGTCATGAATCCTCAAAGCTCAGAAGCTTAGGTAGAAACACTACCTGCTGCACCACTGAGCCACCAACACTGACTTAACTGATCAAGTAATCCTTTCTTATAAGGCATGTAGTACATTTAATGAATTTTATCACATATACCTTGCTTCTCACTCCAGGTCAGCTGGGAATGGCTCCAGCTTCCCAGCGACCCTTAATGGAGTGTTATAAGTGTTATAGATAATGGATGGATGGATGGATGGATGGAGAGTTATATAGGTTTTGTTATGGATTTTATGTTTATGAATGTGTAAATCTGTACACTGAGCTACATTCACTTCAGGTTGTACATTCATGGTGACGTACTATGTGTCTAGTTTTCTAGTTTAATTTTATACACTGAACATGCCCTATTCTTGTGTGGGTGATGTCATGTGTTCAGTGTGGTGAAGCTCAAAGAGAGGCCAGGAACGAAAACACGGAGCTTTATTCCTGAACTTCATTCTACCCTGTGGATCTCTCTCTCTCTGTCTTTCCAGTTCTCTCCATTTCAGTCACATCTTGCCTTCCTATTTTCTTCCTCATATTCTTTTTCCTCTAACCCTCATATCATTACCATATATGCTGGTGCTGGTATAAACCTGGAGCTATCATTAATTCCTCAGCTTTCTTCCTTTAACCCAGTGATCTATGTATGCTCTCTCCACCATGCTAGCTTGCTGAGTATCTGGCATGATGTGTCTTCCAGGAAATATTCTGGATAATTAGCTGAGCAGGAAGCTTGCAAATGTACAATTTTTTACCCAGAGCCAGTGTCACATTTGACAAAAGATTGCTGAAACGCAATATATAAACTCTGGTGCAGAAAACTCCATATCAAGCCTGCGGCTTTACGGGCATGAAATCAGCTAACGGCTTTGCATTTGTCAATAGGACTGCTGGAATCAACCCACGTGTTGAAAATCTCCAGTGGTCTGTGTTTTTTTCTAAATCACAGAATTCTGTTAGTCATCAAGTCTACTTAGAGGCTTTACAAGCAAAACTTGGCCTAAAATATTGTGCTCAGTTGTGTGTAGTTGATGAGCTGTTGTCACTCAAAACTTTTGGGATTTGAACTTCGTTGCTTTAGTTTAACACTGGAGCCACACGGCTAATCAACAAGCACAGAAGCTCATAGACACCAGTTCATGCAATCTGTGTATACTTTTAACTGTATCTTGTTATTAATTAATCTGAAATAAACTTGCTTATGCAGATTTTGACACTGTGACACACTGTTATGTATCACAGAACTGCTGCAAATGTGACCCAGCTGTACTTACATTAAGTACATTCCATAGTGAAGCTGTTATCCATACTGTGAAGATGGAATTAATTGTTACAAGTGGTGCAAATGATGCTATTGTTTCATTATTCTTTAATTACATTGGCATTGTTGAACCAAACAATGTCTTTTATAAGAAGTTCAGTCATTTATTTGGTACAACAGCATCATCGTGCAGCAGGTGGCTATGGCCAATTCCAGGTCCTGAATTAGATCCTGAGTTTGGGTTGGTGTTTGCGTGGGATTCCTCCAGGTTCTCTGGTTTCCTCCCACTTCCCAAAAACATGCTAGTAGGTGGACTGGCCACTCTAAATTCCCTTCAGGTGTGAATGAATGAATGCACAAATATGCGCATATTCCTGCCCCATGCCCAGTATTCTTTATGTAGGCTTCCAATCCACCGCAACACTTATCAGGATAAAGCGGCTCTTGAAGATGAATGAATAAGCAGCTGTAAGCTTACCTTACTTGTTGCACTGGTGTAGGAAAAGCAGATCAATCTTGACCAATTACCTATATTTGGGGCAAGGCGGACTCATACGGGGCATGTCACCCCAAAATGAGTCCAGTGTTGCAAAAGTTAAATACAAGATATAGCATTTTTTAAACAAGAGTGTGTCAAAAAATGACCCACATATTGCTTTACTAATATTGCCATAAAGGCATTCCTTAACTTATAATGTACCCTTCACTAAAATATTATACTGTATAACAACCTAGAAATATGACTAGCAACTAATAATATGAGCAACTATCTGGTTGCTATGCATTAATTTCAATTTACAGATGTTGATTCCTTTCTAATTTCTCTGGATTGGTTACACCAAATGTACAAATGACCCCTTAATTTAAGTATAATTAACTGTAGATTTAGAATATCTAATAAAACAACTTTTCATTCTTTGACTATCTGGACTCATTTTATGGTGACACACCCCAAAGTCATTTCCATTTTTATTTTATTTTATTTTTTGCCAAGCTTTTTCTTTATACCCACAGATACTTTTGCCATGTTATAGAGACTTTCCATCTTTGGTTATTTACAGGTTTCAGGTAAAGATTCCTTGTACAACATCTGGATAATAAGAAAGTACTCGTTTCCCTCAGACCTTACTGTCAAACAAAAAAATTCATTATGGTTTGCCCCCTGTTGAAGATGTGTGAACTGATGTATAAGTTCACTCAGTTTATGTCCTGCACCTCCTTAAGGCCCTGGTGTGTGGGTGTGACCCAAGCAGTCATACATTCATGGTCCCTTAAACCTTTAAAGAAAATGGGAAATATAGTATATCACATTACTGCCTTGCTACATGTTGTTCAAAGCTCTCTTTGAAGGCAATTCATCAACTGACAGCTCTTCCCCCACCTCTTATACACACACACACACACACACACACACACACACACACACACACAGAGAAAGAGAGAGAGACCAACACACCAGGTTTTCCTGGAAATATAGTGTAAGTGACAATCACATACTGAGAAAAAGACTGCTTTGATCTGCACATATTACAGACTCTTTGTAATTTGTGCTTCTATGAATGATGAACAGGTAGTCCAGTGGTGCAGTGGGCAGTGTTGCAGCCTCATAGCTCCAGGGTCACACATTCAATTCTAAGCTTGATTTACTCTCTTTCTGGAGTTTCTTTGCAGGCTCTCTGGTTTCCATTCACTTTCCAAAAACATGCCAGTAGGTAGATTGGCTAAGATAAATTGCCCCTAGGTATGAATGTGTGTGTGCATGGTGCTCTGCAAAGGCCTGATGTCCCATCCAGTCTGCAGTCCCACCTTATGCCCTGTACCTGAGATAAGCTTTAGATCCACCCTAACAAAGGTAAAGTGATTTTAAAAAATTGCGAGAAAAGTAAGGAAAAATAAGTTCTTCCATCCATTATCTATACCGCTTTACCATCAGGGTCACGGGGAAGCTGGAGCCAATTCCAGCTGATAAGGCAAGAGGCAGGGTAACCTGTCACAGGGCTAACACAGAGACACACCTATGGGCAATTTAGAGTAGCCAGTTGAAATAATCTGAGTGTCTTTAGGCTACAAGAGGAAACCGGAGAACCCTGAGGAAACCCACACAGGGGAGAACAAGCAAACTCCACCCAGAAAGGCCCCAGTCGGCCAGCAAGTTTGACCCCAGAAACTTCTTGCTGTTATGCGACAGTGATAACCTCTGCACCATCAGCATCCATCCATTATCTATACCGCTTTATCCATCTGGGTTGCGGGGAAGCTGGAGCCGATCTCAGCATCTTCAGGTGAGAGGCGGGGTACACCCAGGGCAGGTCGCCAGTCCACCACAGGTCCAACACAGACAAACAACCACACACGCTCGCATTCACACCTATGGGCAATTTAGTGTAGCCAGTTGACCTAATCTGCATGTCTTTGGACTGTTTGAGGAAACCGGAGCACCCAGAGGAAACCCATGCATGCAAACTCCACACAGAAAGGCACCCTGGGTGACGAGGGGATCAATCGCAGGACCTTCTTGCTGTGAGGCAACACTGCTAACCACCACACCACCGTGCCGCCCTGTGCTTAAATACATTCGCATGAAATTTAAAACTCATAAAGGACAAGATTCTGAGGTGATGCACGAAGTTGGGGCATGGTTATATAGATAATATCAGATAACTGTTTCTCAGGAACCATAAGTTCAATGAAGCTGAAATTTGGTATACTTAATTTATGTAGTAATCTGTAAGTGGATATTGGATGGTAACCCAGTTAGGTAAAAAAAACATGGCCATGATTGGTCAATAAGCTTTCAACAGGAATTTGACAGCGTTTATATTTGAGCTTTTGTCATGAAACTTGAAGGCACTATTCATGTTTTTGCATGTTAAAAGAAGCATATCTCTCATAAAATTAGGTGTACTTTGAATCTGATATAAGCTGTTTCTGTGGCCAAAAGCACACAAATTTTCCTTTTGGACCATTTAGCCATTATATGTTCCTTCTTCTTTTGGCTGCTCCCGTTCAGGGTTGCTACAGCAGATCATCCATTGTCTGCTTGTTGATTTGACACAGGTTTCTACTGGATGCAACCCTCCAAATTTTATTTTGGGATTGTGACCAACACTACGACTGCATTAACTTGCACATCGTAGTGGTTGGGACTGTTCACACTCACGTTCACAACTATGGGCAATATCATGTAGCCAATTGACCTAATTGTCTTTGGATTGGGAGGAAACCCATGTACCCAGAGAAAACCCATGCAGACACAGGGAGAAGAAGCAAACTCCACACAGAAAGTCACCCTGGTCAACATTGGGGTCAAACCCAGGACTTTTTTGCTATGAGGCAACAGTGCTGCACACTGCACCTCCATACCACCCTAGGCCCCATGTGCACCAATTTAAGATAATTAGCATAATACGCAAAACTTACTTTTACATACTTGTCCTAGATTTTTGGACCAATCTGCAAAAATATTGTATCAAATGTTTGGAAATAGTGTGATCCTCTGTGATAGATTGGTGACCTGGCTAGGGTGTACCCAGCCTCTCACCTGAAGTCATCTGTGATTGGCTCCAGCTTCCCTGCCAACCTGATCAATAAGTGGTGTAGATAATGGACAGATGGATGTATGGAGTGTGATCCTTAAAAGTTATCCAAAACATTTTGAAATTTGCAAACAATGTGGCCACTACATGTCAATCAGTTATGATGAGGTGGAACTTCATTTACACTAACATAAGCAACTTGAGTGCTTGCATGGATGAAACCTGAAAGGCATATAGATTACAAGATTCTGGGGTCATGTGCAAAGTTTGGGACAAGACCTTACATAGGAGTGAGGAGTTAAGGTCATATTATTTCTCAAGAACTATACATCACAGTGGGAAGGCCACTGAAGAACTCATTGTCACATTCATGAAACCAGTTTGAGATGCTGGAAGTAACCATAAGAAGATTGGAAAATTGTGGCCATGAAGGGATGCACATGGTCAGCAATAATTCTCAAATAAGGGTATAAAGTCACTTCCTGTTTAACAGATTTGGACCAGCAGATTTGGTTCATGAATTTAGACTGTATGGCAAATCTGCATAAAAGCAGTCATTTCACTCCTTTGGTGTTACTTTGAGATGAAATCAGATACCCAGATAGCAGACAACTCAAATTTGGATTCTAATAATCAACTCCATTCATCCAACTCCATCAAATCCAGTGCATATTCGGTTATAGCCACAATATTAATTACATAAACATAATTTACTTTTATGAGACAATCAATATGCTCAATCATTCTGTACATAAGTAAACGGAATGTGAACATTATTTATTAGTGTCATGATCTGCTCCTCACTGCACGCATGGCGTGCCTTGTGGACTCAGCCACGCGTGCTGTGCTCTCTATAATCTTCGTCATGCTTAGCATGGAAGCACGCACTTTGGCATTGCAGTGCGAACTACAAAGGACTACAATTACCATGAGCGCATGCTCCCAGCCATATCACATGACCAATGAATGGATGTAGGTGCATCTAATCTTCACGTAATCATGCTGTGTATAAAAGGACTCATAGTATCACTAGGACTTTGCGAATCATTAGTCTAGCCCAAGTGTTGCTATTGCAAAAAATAATATCTCCGTGTTTCTATTTGGATATTGTCTTTTGCCTCATTTAGTTTACTCTGTTTGCTCATCGCTCGACCCTTGCTCTGTTTTGGATTACCCTTTTGCCTGCCGTTTCTGTAAATCTGCTATTGGTCTGTTTTACTATCCTGTCTCCTAACCTGCGCATGTGTCCAGCCAAACCCCAACAATGTGACAATTAGCCTGCTCATTCACTAGGTGGCCTGCACCAAAAAAAATTATTTTGGCCAAAAATACAGAAAAGTAGAAAAGGGATATAAGCTATCAACTTGTGAATGTGGGAAACTGTCTTATAAATAAATATTGATTAGTCATCAGCTAACTAACCTTGTTTTTGTCTTTTTGTCTTTTTGTTTTTGTCTTTTAAAAAACAAAAAAAATTCTCTTAGATCATGAATATCTTTAACCTTCAGCTGAAGAGACAAACTGAAACAGGAAACTGGAGCTGCTGAGGTCCCGGTTTAAGTTGCTTACATTTTAAATATATTTACTCCACTATGATACCAATTTTTTAAAAAAAGGAAGGAAACCTACACTTTACTTTTTGAGAAATTAAATGAAATATAATAAGCAAGTTGTTGCACAGTTGCACTAATTTAGCTCCTCTGTTAGCTATTCTAATATTAAAGTTTGAGTAACAGCAAATGGTCTGTGGCTAACTACCTAAACACAATAATTTATTTAGCTAACGTGCGCTAACCAGCTAAACTGAGTCCATTATTATGAAATCCATTTAACAATTTTAGTTCACTTTCAACTCAGTTAAAATCATCAGTTTAAATTGGTTATGCATTGCCACTTCACTATGGCATCTATGCAGAAGAAATGCAGCCTACCAAAATCCACTCTGTGTGTGTGTGTGCGGGGGGTGTATGTATATATGTAGTACAGTATATATGTATATAAAAAATATATGCATGTGCGTGCGTGCATGTGTGTCCGTGTGCTTCTCAACAGGAAGAGAGAGAGAGATTAGAGACTAAGGTCATATTTTTTTATTTTGAGTTTAACACACGTGTTTTGGATCATAATCTAGACATTCCACCTAAAACTGTATTGTTTGTATATAAAGCAATCCAAAATTATTTGAAAATATGTTAAATAAGGTTTAGGGACATTTTTACATGAATTGATTAACACCAATAACCCAATATAAAGTCAAATAGGATTTTTACTGTTTGCTAGGTTAATTAAAATACAACAGCCAATCACATTGCAGCACACACTTAACAGTTTTAACATTTAACTGCTGTCACAAAATTTTAGTTGTATGTTTACATAAGCTGGAGCCAATCCCAGCTGAGCTCTAGTGAGAGGTAGGGTACACCCTTGACAGGTCGCCAATCTATTGCAGGGCTTTTCGACAACATCTCCCTCTCAATTTTCTTCTTCTGGCTAGGTTGTCTATGGCACCCCATAGAACCATATCGTAGAAAGTTTGGCACAGTGATTAGAAATTTGGCACAGTGATTGGGCACAGTCCCATGACTAGCTTCTCCAAGTTTCTTGTTTGCATCCTGAGTGTTCTAGCACCACCAAAGGGTCAAGGTGGGTTTGCGCATGCAAATTTTGATCTGTATGCCCGATTTTCAAAAGTTGAAATCATTGGATTCCTTGGCTCAAGCTAAGTTCAACACACCTTATGACGTCAATTTCTGCAATGTTTAAGAAATTTTCAGTGGCCACACATTTTGTCCAATTTACTACAAGTGATCTTGAGACCAAGCCTCAGAAAAGTAATGATATGGATTTTTTTGTTTCAAAACCATTTGTCAATTACAACCCATCAAATTTGGTGAAGAGGCTGCCAGGAAGTGAGGTTTTATCTAAGCAACTGTGTTTTGTATCAACACCAAACTGAGAACACAGACTCAGTACTCCTTTATGAAGGCCTGAGGACCACTGAGGGGCACCACAATAAGCAAAATGTGTTTTGCCCAATAACTGTTGATGTGTAGCCTTAAAAGAAGTTATTCTTGTCTATGGTTGTTTCTTGGGACATCCCAAGGCAGAGATAAAAGCTTTTCGACCATCACAGCTAACCAAAAATGGCATCAAAGCTACCAAACAGGATGTGAGGTCATAACTCAGCAATGCTTTGACATATCAAAACTAAACTTGGTATATGGATTTTGCATCTTCAGTCTTCACCAAACTTAGCAGAGATCATTGGATGAAGCCTCACAAAAATTATCAGATGGATTTTTGAAACCAATCCAATTAAAATCAGTAGCAAATTCAACAAAGAGGAAGTAAGGGCATCTCAACAGTGCTTTTGTAACAGCAAACTTGGTAAACGGACTTTGGATACCTTCCTGCGCATGTGCAAAAACATTTGCAACATTTGACCACTGGGGGGAGCTGCAATAAGCAAAAACAAATTTTGCTTCGAAAGTGTTGTGTTTCCCTTAACAAAAATTGATTCTTGTGTCATGTGATACTTTGGGAGATTCCAAAGATGAGACATGACAAACTGTCATGTCAGCACAGATGAGATTTTGGTATTTATAATTTTAAGAATATTAAAATAATTTATATTTATAATAAAATTGTCAATTTTTTTCATCAAATTTGGCAGAGATGATGGATTATTCATTTTCAAAAGCTTTTGTTCATTACAGTCCATTGGAATTGGCAGTGAAGCTTGAGGTCATATTTCAGTTACGCCCATTCTTTGGTCTTTGGAAACTTGCTATCAATGCTTACAGCTACACTTTTATCATGATTAGCTCAAATTGCCATTGCAACTCTGCCCTGCTGTACTGGTTGGCCCCTTCATTGCTGTGTACACATAGTAAGGTACAGTTTGGTGTTCCTCAAGGTTCCATTTTAGGCCCACTGCTTTTTTTCTTCATATATACAACCTCTGGATATTATTCAGCATGGTATTAGCTTCCACTGATATGCTGATTACACATAGTTGTAAGTTTCAGCAAAGACAGAATGAGAGACAAAAGCTTAATAAAACTGAGGAATGTGTAGTACTAGTACTAGCTCCACATGCAGATAGAAATAAGCTTTCTGATTACATAGTAACTCTGGATGGCCATTCTGAGAGAGAGAATAACTAGAGATTAGACAAGAGGCCACTCCATGGCTCTGTGTGTTGGTGTGCCTTTATAAACCAACTAAAGCAACACAACTGTTGATACTGAAAGAGAAAAAGAACAGCAGGGGGTCATCAGATGATTAGATGACAAAAAGTGAGAAGTAAACTAAAGGAAAAAACACACTCTTAACCCCCAAGAGTCCATCTCCCACACATTTCTTCTTGTAAATTGGGGAAGAATAAAAGAACAAGGGGTGACTGTCTTTCGTGGGGAGGGAGCATGCATAGCCTACTTTATCTTTGCCATTTCATCCATCTTGTTGGACTAATAAAATGTCAAGTACACTGCGTTGATATTTAATCATGAGTGAACAGTTGGGAGGGGCACTGTGTCTGCGTGTGTGTATGAGACACACATAGAAAAAGAGAGAGTGAAGCAGAAAAACAGAGAGAAACAGAGAAACAGACAGCTGTTTAATAGAATAACAAAGAACATTAAAATAATATGAGGGAGAGAGTGTGAGCGCCCACACACACACACACACACACACACACACACACACACACACACACACACAAATCCATTCGGGAAGGATTTGTATTTATGATATACACTGCCAGTCAAATGTTTTTGAATACATAAAGGTATTGTTTATGTTTATTTACTATTGGCAAATTAAGAAAAAAAAATTTTCCTGAAAATACCCAAACTTTTTTTATTCAAAAATATATATTCAAATTATAATTTCAAATAATATATTCATATATCAAATATTATCCACTCTCAGATTCTAATGGGATTCTACAGCAATTAAGTTCTATGTTAATGGCAAGTGCACTTCAGCAGTTCAGCAGTTACTGTAAACCTAGATTTGTCTGACCAGTGTTTATATTAGAATGATACAATCAGGCCTTTCTCAATTATCTAGGTTTTATATTAAAAACTTTATTTACTTTTTTATTAAGTTTTTATATTTTTGAATGGTATAATTATTTGACAGTGTGTTACTTTGTAAAATTCACAGGGAGAAAAACATGTTTGCATGTCTGTGCATGGGAAACCACATGATCTGGTGCTCATGGCCACTTTAAAAAACACGGGGAGAAATGGAGCACTCAGCTCAATGCGTGGTATTAGTATTACTTATAATAACGGAGATCAACAGGTGATTTATTTCATCTGCAGCATTTTTACTTCCTGAATCCCAAAATTTAGAACAGAATACCTACCCAACAAACAAACATCTAAATAGTTGAATATTCCGGTCCAGCCGTAAAGATGACTAATACTAATAAAGGATAAGATTCTTGTCTTTTTTTGTCTTGGTCATTAGACAGAGCAAAGGTTTTACAGTGCACATATGGGAACACCATCCTTTAACATGAATGCTACTTCTATTTACACACTGCTTTAACAGAGAGAGATGTGGAAAGCACAGAGAGACCTGATCTACGAGAGAGAGAGCAAAGTATAAGGAAAACATGCATCTAAATCTCTTCTCTGTTTTAGAACCTAGCTGGTGGAATGAACTTCTCCTAGATGTCCAAACAGCTGAGTCACTGGGTGTCTTCAACGACTAAAGACCTACCTCTTTTGGAAGTACTTGGACTAGCACTTTATTTATTTTTCACTTTATTTATTTTTCCCACCCAAAAAATTCTATTACTTGCCAACAGATTTTTTTAGCATGATGGTATTCTCAGCTCAGGTCCTAGTGAACCAGTATCAGAATATATTTACTGTTAGAGACTTCAAAACACTTATGTAAGTCCATCTGGATAAGGGTGTCTGCCAAATGTCATAAATGTAAAAGTAATATGAAAAATATTTTATTAAGCATGATGTCTTTTACTGATGCTGACAAGCCTAAATACACATTAGAATTTATCACATGAACTTAATTTGGTTTAGTGTGCAAGTGTGTATGTTTGTGACAGACAGAGAGAGAGAGAGAGAGAGAGAGAGAGGTGGGGGGGGGGGATAACCAGTCTTTACAGGTAAAAAATTACAGTTGCTTATAAAACAAAATTTAGACAGGGTATTGACAGCTAAGCTATGACCACTGAATGGCTGACATTCATTGTCTTTAAAAAGTTTGAATTTGATTACATGGATTTCACTCATCAATACAACAATCTGGCCTGTTTTCAGCATATTAGAATTTATGGCACAAATATTAAGAATCCAAAAGCCATGCCAAAAATTATCTGACACTATAAAAAGAAACTATAAACCTTTTTATTTCTTTTCCTTTATCTTCGTTTTTCCTCATTTACGCAGCCAGCACATAGGATAAAAGTATTATTTTCATCAAATTAATCTAATAATGTCATATATTTCACCCAAAATAAAATCATTAACTTAATAATGATATAATAATTTAAGTTTCAGTAAAATTAGTATCATGTCATAATACCATAATACAACCTGGCTGTTAATGAATTTAAAAAGTTCTTGTAATTCTTTTGAAACTAAACTAATAATACAGCATACATATATATTTGTGGTAATTATATAATCACATAAATATTATTTAAAATTGTGGTAAGGTGACTAATGTATTATAAAATCCAGACATTACATGCACAATTATTGAATGATAAATTTAATTGCTTAATATATCATTTAAATATTTTTGTTATTTTTAAATGTTTTGAGATGACCCTTATTTATTTGTTCTTTCTTCTCTTTATTCTTTTCTGTACTCTGTTATGATTCACACTACTTACAGTCTGATCTTTGCATAATATTCTGCTTCCTCTTAAAGGCTTATAGTAGGGGAAAAAAAGTGGTTAACAGTTTAAGCTATAAAACCAATGTATTACCAATAAGGGGGGTGGGGGGGAGTGATAGGACTTCAGTCTTCTCCAATTTCTCCTTCAGAATTTATCTCACTTCTTTTGAAATCCTGAAATTGCTCGAGAAAAAAACGCAGTCATTTTCAAAAAGTGGCACGTAACTTTCTTTGCATCTTTTCATTCTCTCAATCTCTCCTTCTTGTGCGAAAATTGAAGCGGCTTAATGTCAAATGTGGCTAAAGCCAACCTCTCCATATCAAACAAGGCAGAAAAAAATTACTGTGGCAATGATAAGAGTGCCAGATAGCACTGAAAGAGCGAGAGAAGAAAGAGGAGGAGACAGAGGGGAAAGGGAAAAAAGTCGACAGAAGGAAAGTGACTCCACTCAATTATACTGCAAAATTGGTATGAGTGAATATTTTTCATTCAGGTGACTGATGGTATCTGCTAAGCAGCAATACAGATAAATAAGGGAGCTTTCTGTCAACTATAAACATCATTAATCATGAGGCCAGCCGCTGCCTGACCAGCTGTCCTCACACCACAGCGCAAGAACAAGGGATTAAGAGAAAGCATCAATGGGAGGAAGAAAGGGAGGTTCAGTTCATTACAGAGGAACAGGGCAAATAGGGGCCCACTGACCAGACTCAAGCCACTATAATTTTTTTTATAATTTGTCATTTCATAATAAATTCATCAAATTCCACAAAATGAATTACTTGCTTATTTGTAGAAGCATGGCTTATTTAGGTTTGCTCTATTTAAATGTTTAAAACAAAGAAAGTAAAGGTTCAATATCTTAAATATTTAGCACTCAAGCTTCTGAACTAGTTCTACTAGTTACCTATTTAAATGTAAGCAAATTTTTATATTGACCATGTTAACTGCTTTGTACAAAAGGTCAGATTTTCATACCAAATGACACACCAAATACTAAGAAACTCTGAAATTCATGTAAATATTTAAAAGATTTTACTTTACTCTAGTTATTGTTCAAAATATATAAATTGTAATGAAAATATTAGCTAATCGAAATTAGAAAAGAATGCAAAATAGAAGCATTTTCACGAGTGGTCTCAGATTTTTGATCCCCATTGCACATATCTGGCCTATTGGGTATGTACTATAAACTTTAAATTCTGGTGTTTTTCAATTAAGAATAAAGCTTCCTTACATTATTCAAAAATGTCCCCGTAATTATAGAAATACATCATACAATTTTCAGATTGTGATATTTTTCTTTTTAAACAAATACTGCATCTTCACTAAAATATTTCATTTTAGTTACTTGATTAAGGTTAGGAGAAGTTGCAGCAGAGTATAATTTAGATACAGTAAGGCAAGCAACTATAAAACTAAAAAAAATTGTGTGTGTGTGTAGACGTCTGTGTGTGTCCATACTTGTGTGCACGTGTGTTTCTGTCTGTGCCTGCATGTATGCTTGCATGGTTCTCATGGGAACTGGTGAGATGAGAGAATTCTAAACATAGCATTTCTGCTCAGCATGATTGATAATTAGGTAAATGAGCAAACACATTTGACTTGTGCACAAAACTTAAATGATCCATATCAAACATGCATGTTTGTCCATAGTTCTATAACTCTCTATTTTTTCCATGGTAAAGTCAAGCATCAACAGCAAAAGGACAGAACAATATCTGCACCTACAACGCTTGGTTCAAGAGGGTGTCATATTAAAAGGGACTGTGAATGACCAGACACGTTTGTGTGTGAACCCAATACATTATGCACTGTACCCATATGTAGCATATTAAGATACAGTGGATATAAAAAGTATACACATTATATATATTATATACAGTACATATACACATTATACCTTCCCCTACACACCCTGTTAATATGGCAGGTTTTTGTGATTTTAAAAAAAATTAAACCAAGATAAATTTTGTCAGAACTTTTTCCAGCTTCAGTGTAAAATTACAGCATATAAAAATGAAGTGAAAATCAAAAACATTATAGTGAAAAATATGATCCAAAAAAAAAAAGTTAATACACAATAACCTAGCTGCATAAGTGTGCACATCCTTTTATAATTGAGGATGTGGCTGTGTTCAGAATGCAGTGCAACCTTATGTTCAAAAGTATCAAACGTATCTATTCTGATTAATCCCAAATAAAGATCGTCTGTTTCTATAGGATTTTCTTTACATCATCTTGGCTTCATCTGAGTGAAGCTATGGTCTGCAAAGAGCTTACACAGCAGGTACAGTATCTTGTTTAATGAAAGGTAATGAGCCTGGGAGCATGTTGCCATGCTGTGAATGACGGAGATAATCGGGAGAACACCGCGCGCAGCCGAGTTCACAAAGTGCACAGTATTTGCAGTGAGGGATAGATCATGACAGGTAACAGTTAGAAGAGGCATATAAAAGAATTTCCAAAATATTAGATGTACCATGGATCACTGTGAAGGCCATCATCAAAATAACTTCCAGAGAGGCTGCCAAGAGACCTACAGCAACATTAAAGGAACTACAGAAATATCTGATAAGTACTAATTACTCTCTGCATGTGGCAACAGTCTTTCCTATTCTTCACCTATCTTGGCTATGGGGTAGTGTGGCTATATAGAGGCCCATTCTCACAAAAAACATCCAAACCCAACTAAATTACACCAAACCATGTGGCAAAACATGTTAGGCCCTGATTAAACTAATTCCAAAAGGTTTGTTTGGCATAAAAAAAGCACATCACCAGTCTAAAACATTGTGCTTTGGTCCATTGTTTTGCTGCATGATGAAGTTAGATTAGATGCATTTCTCCATAAATGGGCAGACAGAATGTTTCTGGAGAATTTCTGAATTCATTCTGCTACTACCATTAAGTTATCATCATCATCATTAAAGAATAGTGAGCCTGTATCTGAAGCAGCCATGTAAGGCCATGCCATGACATTGCCTCCACTGTGCTTTACCAATGAGCTTGTATGTTTTGGCTCATGAGCAGATCCTTTCTTTCTCCACAGTTTGAACTGTCCGTCGCTTAATTAGAGGTTAATCTTGGTTTCAGAACTTTTGTGGCTTATCTTTATGTTTCTTCTTTTTATTGAATTCCAATCTGGCCTTCTAATTTTTACTGCTGATGAGTGGCTTGAGTCTTGGCCTCTAAATTTCTGAAAAGTTTTTTTTGAATGGTGGATTGTGATACCCTCACCCCTGCCATGTGAAGGTTACTGGTGATATAATTGACTGTTGTGTGTGTGTGTGTGTGTGCACATGTCAGAATGTCATACCTCTTATTCATGTCTGCAGATCAGTGTGTGTAATCTCGAATAGAGTGTTTCAATTTCATTCCCTGACAAAAATGTACACTATGCACGATACAGTAACATGTTTTAACTCATTTAGCATGGGCTTTTTAATTAACTGACAACCCAAGTGAGGTGTGTTAGAGGAAATACTAATAGCTCAATTTTACAGGTGACCAGCTTAAAACAGTATGCCATATGAAAAGGTAATTTTTAGTCATTATCTTCTAAGTTTTCTTTTCTTATCAACTTGTGCTCCGTGGTGTGAACTCTAATGGCTTTAAAGCAAGACACTTCATGTATTTGACTTCATGGATTGCATGCAGACAGGTGAACTTTCCTACTCTTTCTTATCCTGTAACTCTTTAATATTGAACAGCACACTGGAGCTCTCCCCTGAATGAATTATTCTTGTTCATAATTGCACTTTCTTCTGGTCTAATAGCACTGCCATGGGAGAAAGTGGGAGAAAGAACACAAAGGACAGTTAATTTGTGATTTCCTCTGCTCATTCAGAGGCAAATTAAGTGTCAAACAGCTAATATGAAGCATATTTCATTTTATGAGCTTTTAATTTAATTCTGTTCACTCATATCAAGGCTGTTAGTGGCAGTTAGTGCTCTACGCTAGCGGCCTCCACTCAAACCAAAGGGGTAATAAATAAACATGTTTCAATTAAAGCCTTCCAAAATAATAATGTGTTACTGAGCAGACCAGTGAAGGGCAAGGAAAATGAGATGGTTATAAACATTGGTATTTTTTTTTGTGGCAATCTTTTTGTAGCCGTTGATGCCTACTCGCAGCTGAAGGCATGCTGGTTAGATTGATAGCACAGCCGCAAGGTAAAAGCAGCTGTAATTACAGGCCATAATAAGAGGCAGCATGGGAAAGTACTGCAATAATATCCTGCCTGTACTTAGGCATATATTTAAGAGCACTAATAACGATTAATTCTGTTCACCTAGGAGAACTTGTGTTAAAACAATTCAATTTTTCTTCCTTAACTTCTACACCCCAGGCTACATCAATCCCAAATGCACCTTTGAGCACACACACACAGACACACACACAGACACACACGTATAAACACACAGGCACACTGGCACACACAGACAGAAAGTTTACAAAAAGACCTTCTATGCATGTGCTACGTATTAGTGCACTGCAGAACTCCGGTTAATTCAACAGAAGCATAATTGTTAGTTGGCCTAAACCATGGTCTCAAAGTCTATGTTATTTTTATTACCTCATTCAATGATGAACTTGAAAATGTCAACAAAAGATGCCAGGTTGTCTGACATGCTGTTTGACAGCGCAAAATACAATTTTTTCCAAACATTATAGCTCCATTGCTGTCAACTGTAATTGACAGACCATGGAAAAAAGACAGATAAATGTCAGCCACATCACAATTTCAAACCTAAAAATTTTTTTTAAAAGAGGATCAAAGACAAGAAACATGCATTCTAAAACCACAATGTGGGATTTCTGTTGTTAGAACTGTAACATTGTAGAAGCTGTAACATACTGTATACACACACACACACACGTCTTTCTTTAATTGGCTATTTTCTAGAACTATATACTATATTGAAGCATTGAGATAACATCAAACATGTATGGAATTATGTGGTATAGAAAGTATTTAAAAAACAAAATATGTTTCATATTTTAGATTCTTCTAAGTAGCCACTATTTACCCCCATGACAGTTATGCCCACTATTGGCATTATCTTAACAAGATTCATGAGGTAGTAACTTTGAATTCTTTTTAATTAACTGTTGTTGCTTTTCAAAAGTTAATTAGTGGAATTTATTGCTTTCTTAATGCATTTGAAACCATCAGTTTTGATAGTCTTGGTGTACAGTAAATAGCCCTATTTGACAACTGTAGTAATCAGTATTATGTCAAGAACCACTCAAGAAAGTAAAGAGAAACTCTCCAGTCTATTGTTACTTTAAGACATTACAATAATACTTTAAGTGTCTTTTAAGAAATAAAAAATAAACAATAAACACTGAATTAAACAAACTTTTGACTGGTACTTGGGACACTGTGTAAAATGTACATAAAAACAGAATGCAACAATTAGAAAGACCTTTTCTACCTATAGTCAATAGAATACAATACAAAGACAAGATATTTACTGTTCAAACTGATCAACTTTATTGTTTTTGTAAATACACACTCTTTCTGAATGTGATGACTGCAACACATTTTAAAAAGATGGGGCAAAAAGACTCAAAATTGTGGAACACTCAAAAACACCTGTTTGGAACATTCCACAGGTAAACAAGTTAATTAGAAGAAGTGATAGTATCGTGATCAAAAGGGATATTGTCTTCATACAATTTCTGAACATTTCAGTTTCTCAAGATACAATTGCAAGAAATTTAGGGATTTCACCATCTACAATTCATATTATCATCAAAAAATTCACAGAATCCACAGAAATCTTTGTACATTCAGGGTAAGACCAAAAACCAAAACTAAATGCCTGTGACCTTTGAGCCCTCAGGCTCTGCTTATTCTAGCAAGACAATGTCGAGCCACAATTGCACTCATCTACACATTGTTTATCCTGGAAGAAAACTTGGAGGATTGGGTTTTCCAGCAGGACAATGCTGCACAGCCAGGTCAATCAAGGCATGGATGAAGGACCCCAAAATTAAGACCCTGTCATGGCCAGTCCAATCTCCAGACCTGAACCACATTCTAAACCACTGTAGTGTGACCAAGAGGAAGATGGATGGCCACAAGCTATCAAACAAAGCTGAGCCGATTCAGTTTTTGCACTAGGAATAGCATAAGGTCACCCAAGAGCTCATAGGATAGCATGCCAAGACACATGAAAGCTGTGGTTAAGTGTCTGGGTTATTCCATCAAGTAATGATTTCTGCATCTTTCCTAAGTTCAAACATTAGTATTGGGTTTTGAATTGAATATGATCTTGATCTCTATACATTATTCAAGGACTGAAAAAATCTTTTTTTTTTTTTTTTTGACCTGTTGTCATTTTCTGCAATTAAATGTGACAATATATTTATGTGGAATATGGAGGAAATTATTTCAGTATACAGTATATACATATACACTTACCATTTGAGCACCAGTAGACCTGCTCATTTATGAACACTTGTAGACTTGCTCAGTTATACAATCATGTGGCAACAGCACAATGGATATAAAATCACGTGCATAAAGCTCAAGAGCTTCAGTTAATGTTCACATCAAGCATCAAATTGAGGGGAAAAAAATGATCTTTGTGACTGTGACCATGGCATGGTTATTGTTGCTAGGTAGACTGGTTTGAGTATTTCAGAAAATGATGACCTCCTGGGAATTTTGCTCACAACAATCTTTGAAGTTTACCCAGAATGGTGCAAAAACAAACAAACAAAAAATATTCTGTGTGCAGAGGGACTGCAAGCTGAAACAGCTCGTTTATTAGAGAGATCAGGGGAAAATGACCAGACTGCTCTAAGTTGACAGGAAGTTTTATAGTAACTCAAAAGAGCACTCTTTACAACTGAGGTGAGCAGAAAATCATCTCAGAACACACAACACATCAAAGCAGGAGGTGGATGGGCTACGTCAAAAGGCAAAAAGACACGTCAAGTTTTGCTCCTGTCAGCCAAGAACAAGACTCTAAGGCTATCAAGGGCACAGACACAAACACCCAAACTGAAGAGCTGAAGAATGGAAAAAGACCAGGTGATTTTTTTCCCCCTAATTTCTAACTATCTAGTTGTGATGAGCCTGTGCCCATTGTAGCCTCAGATTCTTGTTCTTGGCTGAAAGGAGTAGCCTCCAATGTGGTCTTCTGCTGTTGTAGCCCATCCATCACAAATTTGGATGTTTTGTGCATGCTGAGATGCTTTTCTGTTCACCACAAATGTACATAGGGACTATATGAGTTACTATATCCTTCCTGAGCAAAAAGTTCCAAGACGTTTCCTGTTTCGAGTAAACAGAACGTGGCACGGTCATGCATGTGCAACAGTAACTTTCATGAGTCAGTATGTCACACACTGCCAACATTGGGACCTGTGTTACATGTGTTTTTATGACAACATCCACATGCACATTTGTGATTTTACTAATAACCCCAAACTTGAGAAGAGCAAACATCAAATTCTGTGTCAAACGTGGGGAAACTGGCAACCAAGGCCCTTGAAAAACATTAACAAGCCTACAACAATTAAGCAATGGGTGACCCTCACAATATCAGAACTTCCTTGATGGTTATCTGACTATCCTCTTGCGCAATGTGTGCAATTTATTAAACATTTTTAAAGGTTGTGCTTGTGGAGGGTCGCCCTGACCTCACATAGTCTGCCAGTGATGCTCTACCTACTTGAAGTGTGACTGCCACTCAAACACCTCATCTGGCTTACTGAGTCTGGAGGCGGCTGAGCCATTACAACAGGTGGTGGCACCGGCCTTGCACAGGGCTGGAGAAGCAACAGTGTTCAAATTGTAATATGAATCCACTTGGGAAATCAAGGCCATTGTAGGGACTTGATGCAGCCCAGGGAATTGAAAGGAAAATTAGTCAAATGCTAGCATAAGACAGAAATGGATTGTGGCTTAACAGACTTTTTATCTTCATCATGAGCATGCCTTCCTTTCAATGTAGGGCCCTTGTTTCACCAAAGGAAACCATCAAAGAACTTTTAGGATTCTAGATGTAAATATTTTTTAAGTGTATGCTTTGAACTGTGCACCCAATATTGAATAAAATTGTTAAAGTATAATAGCTCTTTTCATATTCAGTATATATGTATTCATATCAGTATATATATTCAGCAAATATATTACCTCTTTTCGTTTCCATTAACAGACACACGAACTATATTCAACCCACTACTTCCCACTGAGTAACATGCACCATATAAACACACAATATCAGCAATAAAGGATGCGATCATCATTCTCTGCCATATTCATTTTCTCCTTATGAATGCAAGCTGATGTATATCTCATACATTGTTAAGCAGATACCGCCTGACCACTTAAATACAGGTGTGGTAATTCAAGCATGCACTGCAGATAAAGTAAGAAAGGCACACAACTTCAACTTTAATTTAATTCACCTGATCCATCTCTAGTGCTCTCTCTCTCTCTCTCTCTCTCTCTCTCTCTCTCTCTCTAACCTATTCTGTGACTCACTCCTCCTCCCTGATGCTTGATAAAGCATGGTGAATTGTGTGTCTGAGTCTTGTTTGAGCTATGTGTTGGCCCATTATCTCCACATAAGCTAAATGCTAAATTATATTTGCCATTTTGTTTGTGCTGACAGAGGACATCAATCATGTCCCTAGTGCCTTTCTTTCTCTCTGTCTCTTTTTACACTGCTCTTTAGCCCATGGGGTGAGAGTGTGGAGATGGCATAAAAAATTCATTACTCTTAACAGCATTACTGCATTGGAGAGATATGACTATAGAATATGAGAGAGAGAGAGAGAGAGAGAGAGAGAGAGAAAGAATAGTGTAAAAAAAAGTAGAGAATATAATGATAAAGAATGATCAACATAATAGGGACCAAGTAGCTGCCCCAACCAATTTGTAGCCCATACAGTCATGATACACATTTGAATATGATTCTGGGCTTATTTGAAGGTGGAGCTAAAAATTTCAGGTTTGCTTTCACATAGAAGAATTACTTCCAAAATGTGGAACAATTGTGCTATTCCATATGTTCCTTTTGTGCACACAAGTTTGCAATATGGCAGGTACTATGTTCAGCAGTTTGGTGTTGTTTATTATATTCCTATGGTACCAAAATGGTGAAGAACAGTGATTTTTGGAATGCAAGTCCCAGAAGATGAATTCACAAGGAATTGTTTCTCTGGACAGATCTCAAGCTCAAAAAACATATATTTCATGTTTTTCATGTATTTACATGTTTTTCAGGTCTTTTTCATCTAATTATGTGTATACCGCAGTACTGTTGTATACTGATATTGATTGGATTCTGATTTGTTGCACCACGCAAGTGTCTTTACTAGTTTGAGAATGATGAAGTTGTCATTTTCCCGTCTAGCACTCACGTTGTTTAAAGATGCAGTAGGTAACCCGTATAAAATAACTTTTTGCCACTATATCCTGACAGTAGTATATGAGACATATAATCTGTGAGAAAATGAGGCACCTCTGGGTCCATCCAGTGCACCTAATGCCATTTGCAAAAATCCACCATGCCTGAACCAAAACAACCAATCAGAGACAGAAGGAGTGTCTGACGGAATGTCAGTTACTGCTCATGTGCACACTGTAGGCAGCCCCCCTTCCCCATGCATTCTCTCACTCAGTCAATCTCAATATCTTTGAAAGGATTCAAAATTGAGCCACATTTCTGCTTGACAGGTAATTACCCCTGCTTGGTTTATGTTTGATTTGACTTAAAAAAAAAAATTAACCACAAAGCTAAGATAGTAATGTTTACAGTAAAACTATTCACCATATAACTCATGTTACTGTGATGTTGCAGTCAAGCTAATGTCAGCTTGTTTTCGATGCTAAGGCTAGCGTTGTTTTATTTGCAATTTGCTGAAAATATCTTTGTGATGTGGCCAGGCAGTTGTAGCAATTTGGTGTCCTTATATTTGTTAAATGTTCTCATAAATGGGTTCCTGCTTATTTACCACTACTCACTACAGTTTCTGTTATAAAACAAACAATTAAACACTGAAATAAGTCTGTGCTAGTTCTTTTGCCAAATAGATAATACTGTAGATTACTTTTCATGTTGAAAAGTTTTATTGCTTGTTTGTTGGCCAGCAATGTTCATGTTTCACAACATTAGTGTCTGGTTTTCACAGCTGTACCCTTGATCTAGCTGCTTTCTCAATGTGAAACAGCAAAATAATCCAGTGAACGTCACTGTGGCTTTTTGGAACTTATGCTCTGTGCAGCTTCTTCAAAATTGTATATAAACAGCAGGCTTATAGACTGCATTTAAAGTTCAAAACACTCTGTAAGTCTGTAGTTTATAGGTGTGCTCCATGCTGTTTACCTGGCCTCTTCAGTTGCCATGGACTGTGCGTGCATGGCAGCCTCATCTGTGGGGAGGGGCTTTGGAGGCCTGTTAGGGTGGGACGGTATCCATCCCACTCGGGAAGGTGCTGCTCTCATTTCTTGTAGCATAGCTCATAGTCTCATGACAGGCCTA
>JAQMYM010000019.1:7999996-8019138 GCA_030014255.1 Parauchenoglanis ngamensis | reverse complement strand
CATAATGAAAACATGACAAAGCCATTTGACTATCTTGTTCATAAAGATGGTGTCAAGACTTCTCATTTTGATGACACTGGCAGTTTCATTGACATGAATACTTGCTTTTGAGGAATGGATTATCGATTTTGAGCAAGTGACCTGCTTTTGCAGGTTATCCACTAGGTTTTGCAGTTTGCACCAATTGTTTTGAGAAATACACTAACTGCTGTGCAAATGTTAATAGTGATGTGAGAAAAGCACCAAAGCGACTGAGAAAAACTGTAACACAATCCACACTCTATACTTTTTTATTCATTTATTTATATTGTATTTTGAACTGCTTTCAGTGCATCTCACTGCCTTTAGTCACCACTGTAATTTTGCTATATTGCATACACAAATTAAAATTCTATATTTTGGAGTAAATCAGGCCCTGAATAGCATACAGTAGAGAACAAAAACATTTTTTGATGTAATCAGTTACATCAAGCAGATTCAAATGTCTATATAATAATTGAGCCAATATCTGCCACCTACCTAGTCTGTAATACATGGCTAATTATTGAGTAAATGCTATAGATTATGGAATTTACAAAGTTAAGAGATGACAACAATTAATAATGTCTGATAATAACATGTTACCACTTCACAGAATACTCTATGTGGAATTGCAATGTGGAATTGCAATTTGAGAAAATTATTTACTGCATGAACAGGTAATTCACATAGATTTAATTTCAGATTAAGATTTACCTAAAATAAAATTTTAAAGAATAAATTCTTTAATAATATGACTTAAAGGAGTAAGATATATTTTTGATAAATTATTAAATAAAAATTGTCTATTTGAAAAGTTATTCAGACTTTGGGACCCTGTTGTATCTTACGATTCATTATAATGACCATATGTTTTTCTAAGAAGATTTTTTAAAATAATGATAGAGAACAATGATGAAAAACATATGCAATGACTGAAAAAGTTAGTTTTTTTTTGTTGTTTGTTTTTTCAATAACAAGTTTAGATGGGATGTTTGGATGCTGTTCCTTCATCACTCTTATGCAGTTACTCAGGTTTGTTGATGGTGGAGTGGCTGGTCATTTACATTCTTATGACATTTTGCAGATGCACTTATCTGCAGAGCAACTTATATTTATCTCCTTCATACAACTGAGCAGTCGAGGGTTCTGGGTCTTGTTCAAGGGCCCAGAAGTGACAGCACTGGGATTTGAACTCAAAAACTTCTGAGCAGTAGTCCAATGTCTTAACCACTGAACTACCACTGCCCCAACTGGCCACTTCATGCCCCAGGGTGCCCTCATGTCTGTTTTACCTTCTGGCTCTCCCTTTTAGTTATGCTGTCATAGCTAGTCTTGCTGGAGTCTCTCATTGCACTCAGCACACAATGTACACTGTTCTTAATCATTACATAGCAGAGCATACCTAACAATTTGTGTCTCTCTCTCTCTCTCTCTCTCTCTCTCTCTCTCTCTCATTACACAAGCGATTTCTATAATACCAATGATCCTGACCCCTTCTGCTCACCAGACTGGCCTGATTAATCCTGATGTCCTACTTTTGGTTGTAGCTCTAATCACTTGGAAACCACTCGCTCCTGCTGAGAATGGCCCCATATGAACAGCCTAAACATACACTTTCCTGTATGAAACTGTGAAAATGGCTCTGTACTGCTGTTGATACTGCTGTCTTGTTCATATCATGGTTTCCTCATCATGTAATCTCGAAGAGTTTTTCCATGCCACCATTGACAATGGCTTTCTCATTAGGGATAAATTTTGTAAATTCATATGTTTAGAATTTATAACTGGAATTTATATATTTGTGTAAAGCTGCATTGTGAAAATGACCATTGTTAAAAGTGCTATACAAATAAAATTGAACTGAATAAAATAATAAATGAATGAATTAATTAAAATAATTGAATTAATTTAAAACATATTATGGGAAAGCCCTGCAATTACTGCATTATCTGTGCATATGTTGCACATTCATGCAACTCTCTAATCAGCCAATCATGTGGCAGCAGCATAATGCAAAAAATCATGTAGATCAAGAGCCTCAGTTTGTGTCAGTGTACACAGAATGCCGCAGAGGAAAAAAAATCCAGGGTGAAACACCTTGTTGATGAGACAGAGGAGAATGAACAGACTGGACCTGACAGGAAGTCCATAACTTTTATATATATGTGTGTGTGTCTGTGTGTGTGTGTGTGTGTGTGTGTGTGTGTGTGTGTGTGAGATGTTCCATCAGGTGTTTGGATTAGGGGAAATTATACAAAAATTATACAAAAATCAAAGTAGACAATTACTTCCAGATATAACAAATTAAAGCAAGCTGAATATTGATCTGGATCAAGGTGTTGGAATGGCAAAGACAAAGTCCAGACCAAGTCATTGAGATGCTGTGCATAAACATGGTTCTATATGCTACTGAATTATAAGGTATACGTACTTTTTCTTACCTAGTTTCTGAATGTTGGCTTACTTTTTAAAAAAAAAATAACTACTTGCTAATAACTAAATCTATTATGTTTGTTATCACCTGGGGTTATTTGTTTGTTTATAGAAGTTGCTGAGGACCACACAATTGTTATTTATTCTCTTTTAAATAAAAACATAGAATTAAAGGAGGGTGCACTTTTTGTTGTTAAAAATATAGGGTGAAGGGGCAGGATGCATGTGCAGTACAACAGTTCATTGAAATAAACACAGGCAAACAAATCCAAATTGTGAAGCAGGTACATATACAGGAGACAGGTAGGATCAGTCAGCAAACAGCTCAAGAGTTTCTAGAGTTCACACAGAATGGTGCAAGAAAACAAAAAATATCCGGTGAGTGGCGGGTCTGCAGGCTGAAACAACTTGTTGATAAGAGAGACCAGAGGAGAATCACCAGACTGGTTTGAGCTGACAGGAAGTCTATAGTAACTCAAATAAAGCACTCGTGGTGAGCAAAAAAGCATCTAAGAACAAACAAAACATCAGACATTGAGGTAGATGGACTACAACTGCAGAAGACCACATCAGGCTCCACTCCAGACAGCCAAGAACAGGAATCTGAAGCTATCATGGACATAGACTCACTGGACATAGTCAACTGGACAACTGAGCCTGTGCCCTTGATAGCCTCAAATTCCTGTTCTTGGTTGACAGGAGTGAAACCCAATGTGGTCTTCTGCTGTTTAAATCCAGTGTTATGTTTTCTGCATCTGGGGAATGGGAAGGGTCCAGGTGATGTAAATTTCATCATCAGAGGGTGTTATTTGATTTTACATACATTTACATATTTGTTATCTTCTGTACTGTTTTTTTTTTTAATTAAATCTATAAGAAAATATAAACCACAAAAAGAATTACTGTGTTTTACATCTATTATTCATGAGTTCTTCATTGAAAAATATTCAGTAATTTGTTAATCACAAACAGCTCTTTATTAGAAAATTCAGTATGGAAATGTCACAAGTAGTGTAGTTACTGAAATCTAAATACAACAAGAAATATACTGTGCTGAAGTCTATTATAGGCTCCTTGGAAAATTTTAACATTTCACATTAACATCATAATTCACACATACACCACTATACTCTTATTCTCAATCATTCTTTCTTTTATTTAATGTCATATTCTCATACACACAGTATAATCTTGGTAAAATCTTACATAGTTGCCCATACTGTGCATCTTCTAGACAGCCCCTGTGTTTCTGAACGATTAGCTCAGAAATTAAATTTAGAGGAAATTAAAAAATACATTAATTTGTACTTGGTTCTCTGTCCAATGCAGAGAAAGAAAATACACATCTTGTCCTTTTTGTGTGTTAATTTCTTGATAAATAAAAGATAGATAAAAGATTCTCAAATGTGCACCAAATGTCCCACTATAAAACCAACACGATGACTGGGAAAGTGGGCAACGTCCGTGAAACCCTGTCTCTTATCTTTATCAAAAATAACCTCAGGAATAGATCTCAAGAACTGAGAATTTAGTACTATGTCTGTTTCAATCAAACTTGCTTCCATTTCAAAACTCTCCCACACAAACAATTCTTTTCATTTGTATATCCTATCATTTTGTCTTACATTCACTGTCATTTTATTGCTTACACATGATTATTTGTATTCACATGTACTATTTATTTCTCTTACATATGCTATTATTCTGTTTCAAATATAATATAATTGTACTTATACATATATTAGACATTTGTTTCACATACACTCTTAACTTCATTTAGATATAATACCATATTTACATACACATACTTTTGTCCTCAGTTAGACAGACTATGGAATTATGAGAGTATGATAATAAATAAAAGTGGGTATAGTAGTGTTTATGCAAGAGTATAGTGGTGTACGTATTAGTTTATTATGTGAAACCAAGAATGCACTATCTCTCAAGGGACCTCTCATAGAACTCCCCGTCTATGGTCCTGTTGTCACTGAGTGGCCACACACAACACTTTACTTCTGTACTCACTTCTGGCTTTCTGTGCTTTCCTTTTTTAAGTGTTTGCACTATGTACTGCAACAGATAAAGCAGCTCTTCCTTTTTTTTTTGCAAGAATATCTGAATTTTGATGTAGACACCGATCTACTTTGCACGTGTCCTCCAAGCACATGCACCAAGTGGACTAGAAAGTAATATAACAGAAACAACTACAATTACATGCTGTTTGCATGGATATCCACAAGGTAGTATAACAGAGCCCTTATTCCATCCACCTTAAGGTTTGATGTTTTGTGCATGTTGAGATGCTTTTCTGCTCACCACAGTTGTAAAGAGTGAGTTAGTATATCCTCCCTGGCAACTTGAACAAACCTTGCCATTTTCATCTGACCTCTCTAACTAACAGAAATTTTGTTCACTCATTTATGTAAAGTTCTGCATCTGCACAATAAATTTTTGCATTGTGCTGCTCCCACATGATTGGCTGATTAGATAACTGCATCAATGTTCAGTTGGGCAGGAGTTCCTAATAAAGTGGACAACGTGTGTATATATATGCACTTCCAGTGTCAGTTATGTTTTAAGTATTTAATCCTATACTGCACACTCAGTGATCTTATTAAGAGAATAATGGCACTTACACGGCTAAAGCTGGATTAATAGGCCTACTCTCCTAAACTATAATACTGTCAAAATGGGATTTAAATAGCAGTCTATTCCTGTCCTCTGTAACACAAATCCACACATTCAAGATTTCTGGGAACATGTCACAGGAGTGAATTAAATAAAATTTTAAATAAAAAAATGACCAGAGCAAATATGACTTGTAACAATTCTAAGTAAACTCTTATATAAAATAATTATTATTTCACTGACCAAGATCACAAAAATGCTATCTACCCTAAATATTTGGTTTATTTAATCAAACATGAAAAAGAGGGCACTGATTTCTGTTTTTGTGAGATAATCAAGTCAGACTCCCATATTGGTTTAGGCCAATTCGCTTAAGCCTGCAGTGAGCTCTGGTGCCCAGCCTGCAGTGAACACTTGAAACATGTATTTTTCTGATAAAATAGCAATTGCAGGATTGTAAATGCAGTTAAACAACTGAAAGTTTATTATTTATTTCATATATGCTCACTGAGCACTTTATTAGGAACACTAGGTAGGGCTGCACGTTGCTCTCAAAACAGCCTCAGTTTTTTATGGTATGGATTGCACAACATGTTGGAAACATTCCTTTGAGATTCTGCTCCATGTTGCAATTCCTGCAGATTTTTTCAGGTGAACTTTAATACTACAATTAATTCTACAATTCTCCCATTCTTCCAAATCCCAAATCCCATATCCACATTCCACTTGGAGGAAGTAGCGATTAGAACACATAAGGCAATATCAAAGCCAGACACAGCCCTCCATGCCTTTTAATCAGACCTGCCAATAAACACTGACAATAAATTTAATGTGGCCTATGAACTGGTGTTTAAATTTATGTCTGTAACAATGCAACATTGAAACACAGGAGGTGCGCCTGTGCTCCATTCTTGTACGTTTATCAGGGAATTTGGCTACAAAACAAACATACATGCTATCTACATTTTCAATGATAGCTAGCAAAAACAATGGCCAAAAATGGACAATAAATATCAACAATTTCAAGGAAGATGAAAAACAGAATATTTATTTTGTGAATGCAAAAAAAGCCAATGTGTCTTGTGAGTCAAGAATCATTGGCATTTAACAAAGAATATAGCATGAGCATTGAACAATGGCTGCAAAAATTTAAGGAATTAAAAACCACAAAATATTTTTACTTGCATCAACAGCCAGAGTGAGGGAGCTGTGAAGGCAAGTTTCTTCACAGTGGAGGAAATAGCAAGAGCATGCAAGTTTAACAAAAAATAAATTGAAAAACTATGCAATGTTGTTTGCCCCAGCATTTGTGACTATGAGTCTCTCCTGAAATACCATGGCTAGTTGAAATCTCATGGCAAATCTACTAGGGTCCAAAAACACCAAATCTCATTCTCTCTCCCAGATTTATCCAGACCCTCACAGAAAAACCTCCAAAATAGTATCATACTTAAGTCATGCTTTGTTGAGTCTATAACCTGGGACATTGATTAAGAAATATAGAACACACCAGAGATTAAAAAACTCCCACTCCCACAGTGCCCAACTGGGAAAAAGTATGTACCCTGACACCTCCACAAGAAGGCAATCATATATGGGTTCCCACTTCCCTTGCTACAGGACACCCTGGATCTTACAGAATACAACAACATCCTCAGTGCAAATACTGGTGGTTCATCTCTTCATGTTCCATCTATGCCCAAGCCAAAGTACCTTGTACCCTGCCCACAGGACATCTATACTCTGTCTGCCTATTCCACAGAGATACCATAAGTATCTCCTACTGAGGATCATTTCTCCAGTTCTATGAAACAAATCTAAACTTTTGATAAACCAGAATCCTTGTGTGTTCTTCCACAAACATTCCAACAAATCTCTCTCCTCCTTGCAGAATCAATAGAACCACACAGATTAAAAAATTTCAGCTCTATTGTGCATCTCTGAACATTCCACATTTCTTCAGTATAGGTTAATGTCTCTGATGCTGATGCACAGTGAGCTCTGATTCTGTGATTGGACCAGTCTGAAAATAAATAAAGGGGCCATCCATAGCCATTAGCATGAGCCAATTTTTTTCTTTCCCTCCTCTTTGTTTTAATAATTGTGCTCTATTTGTGTATACCATCCATTTTCCCCAGTAAACAACATGCACAAAGACTGCAGGACTACACTCTGTGGACTGGGTGGAAAGCAAAGATAAAGCAAAATAGAGAGAAACAGAGAAAGAAAAAGTAGTCAGCACTCTCTTTCTCTCTCCCTCTCATTCTCTATGGTGATTGAACTTCTTAACATCTTTTCAAAAAGCGCTTAAATGCCCGGAGGCCAGAGGAAGAAACAAGCTAATGGTGGATAGGGAGGCCTGAACAAATTTCAGAGGCCTTTCCTGCTCGCGTTTGAGGCTTGAAAGCGAGCTCCTGCCTTTCAAGTTTCAAAGTCCTCCTTCCTCCCGCAGTGACACTGAAGGATTTGAAAAGGAGGTAATTGTGCTCACTGCAGCCGTGATCACAGGCTCCTGTTCTGGCTCTAGTGTTTCTCACCAGCGCTCTGTATCTCTGTCCAATCTCTCTTTCTTTATCCCTTACTTTCTGCTTCTCTCTTTTAATATTATGCTTTTTCTATTTTTCAGCCTATCTCTCTCACTCTCAAATCCACCCTCATTACCTATCTCTTCTTTTCTTTTCCCCTCATAACCTCTCCCCATCTCCTCCTCTGTCTTTTGCCCCTGATAACCTTCTTGTTAAACCCAAGTATGCAGATATGTGCCTTTTAATAGACTGCATTGGCTGGTGTTGCATTGTAAAACCCTGGCCCCAGATCCCTTCAAAAGAAATGAGTTAAGAGCCTTAACGAGAAGCAATTTTCATTAAGTCTGTCAGAGCAAACAGGAAAACTACAAATAATACAGAAAATTTTAATAAATTGGTAAAAAGGGTTCAATGTGGAGTGTTACCATCTTCTTTTGGCAAATGGTGTGTCCATTAGAGTCAATCTTTTCAAACTGGCATTCTGAAACTCTTAATATATTGCCTTCAACAGTTATACATCACAGCCTTGCAATTTACCAATGCATGCAGGAGCATCTGAACACTTATGCATCATATTCCTTGCAAAAGGTTGTGTGCTTTTCATTCAGGGGTCCTACACACTGCAGAATAAACATAGTAAAGGGAAAATCCACACTGAACCTTCACTTAGGTATAAAGTAACAACACACAGAAACAGAAGAAATGGTCACATAAAACCCAAATATGGACTTCAAAGCATTTCTTATTTGCATTGCTCTCTCCATTTTCCCCTTCCACATATTTTTCTCTTTATTTAGAAAATTGACTTGATGGAAAGCTTGTGACTTCTCACACAATACAGGGACAATACTGAAAGCTGAATACTGAAAGACCTGTATTTGGCAACAGTTTAATGGAGCTCACTTTCCAAGAGGCTTAGAAGCTACCTGTTTCAGAAACCTGGCACCTGCAGCAAACTCAGGGGATCACATGATTAGTGATAACTAAGGGGGATGGGGGGGTGTCCAACATGAATCTCCACCAACTCCTAGTAGGCCATGGGAGCCAGAAGCTTAGCTACAAAGGAAAAGTGGGTGGTTTGCCAACAGCAGACCCATCCAGCACATTTATGAACTGAAGCAGATTGACAATGATAAATCCAGCATGTGGCTAGCACTTTAGTCTGCCAAAGCACATTCACACCCAGCAAAAAGTGGAGCAGGTGTTTTCTTTCTACTATGCCTTTTCACATTTTTGACATGACCCAGTGTAGTTTTCAATATTTTATCAGGAAACAATTTGAACAAGAGTATAAAGTACATTAGCATAAAGTACCAATACTGAGGGTCCTCGGGTTACGAAGTTTCGACATACAACGTTTCGAGTTTACAACGCTCTCCCATAAAAACTGTGAAAAATTGAGACGTGAGTGTTTACTAGTGTCGTATTTACAGACTACGTTGGCAAACTAATTTGATTGCGTGTGGTGTAAGAACACGCAGCAGAAGAATATGCTCAATTTATATTCTAGATTATGATTTTACAACTTTAACAAAACAGTTTGTTGTGTGACATTATTTAAACATTATGTTACATGCTGGGTAATTATCATGAGGCCAAAAGTATTATATAAACATGTTTTGCTTCTGTTATGCATTCATGAGGATGTAACCACTCCTAAATATCTACATTTGGTGAAAACACTCATCCTCACCACCTGTTCTGGACCAAAGGAACACTGGTAGGTTTTTCTCATAAATTTACAACTTTAATCTCAGAAATTCAGAGTTTTTCCTGAATATTACCATCCTCCCCAGCTCTGTATTTTTTTTTAACCTTCAATGGTCCTAATATGCCATCAATGGGACCCTCCCTGACTCCTTACCCAGAAGCCAACGGGGAGTGGGGGTTTGGGGGATATGAAAGCCGAGGCAACTCTTCTTTCTCCTCTTCCCATTCGCTTCAAATCAGCATCAGTAAAAAGGCTTAAGAGCTCTGCAAAACTGCCATCCTTCCTCCTTCTAACCCCCACCTCCTATCCCTCTGACTGAGGAACAGCATTCTCTGAGAACAACCTCAACAACTCATGCATGTTCCATCAAGAGTGAATGATTGTGTAAGAGTGTAGCCTGTGTGTGAAAGTGCCTCTCCGATGGTGGACAATGGTGCATTTGGCCTATTCAGAGTTTGGCTTTTCTCTGCCATCACTTCTCTACTGCCATCAGAACCTGTTAGAGGACTTGGCCAAGGCCTTGATCAGAGGGCATAATGGGATGTGATTGGTGTTAGAAGCCATTGAACTGACTCAGATAAGGCACCATAATGGAGGAAATCGTTTTTGTGGTATATGTATAATGTGAATATAGTTATGGCCCCTAAAGCAATGTACAGCAGATATGGGCATATTTTTCATCTCTGAACTTTGACTCAACAAAATAGCTAACTACTTTCAGATTACATTTTGGATCTTTTCCTTAGTGCTTAATGTATTTCAGAGTTGACACTAATCCAATATATTTTTCTGGTGCCAAAAACAGATCAATTCCTTTCAGTAATGCTACTGAATTTTATTACTGAAATTGGAGAAATGTTTGGTTTTAAAATTATTTGGCCTATACCTAATGCTATCCATGACAGCCATGTTTTAAATGTACTTTACAAGTTTTTGCCAGTTGACTGTTAGAGTGTCTCATCCCTCAATCAGCACTGTCTACAGCCAAAGCTAGGATGCTCCGAGTAGTGCAAAATCACCAGAAGGTCAGAAAAACCCAGCCAACCCTCTAATACTCGTTTCTGTTTTATTTTTCTAAAACTATTTACAGGTAAAAATGGCCTGGAATGTGGTAAATTTGTTATCTGAACTTCACATTAATGTAAAAATAAAACATAAATTTTCATTTTGTAGCTTCACTGATTTATGTCAAGATTCATTCCATTAGTCCTAGGGTGTATACATGCAGGTAAATCGAACACACTGAGGAGTGGCCTATTAAAACCATTTGCCAGTACAAAATGATGGCTAATTAAACACTTCAAAGGCACCTGGCTGCCATCCCAGGCTGAAACTCACTAGCTCCCTTGTGCCTCCTCTTCTCCCTATTTAAAAACATGTTAACTCCTATCAAAGGCTAGCAGGCTAATTTAACTTCTGACATTTGATATCTGAAGAATAGGAAGGATCAGCCATTTAGCTGGAAAGGGATTACTCTTCTACAATTCTCCCCCCTCCCACCCATTTACGCATACTCTCTCTTGCTCTATCCTTTTCTTCTGACCACCCCCAACACAAAATACTCACTTTTAGTCAGGCCAGATTCATTAATTTGTTTGCCACTAAGCTCTTTATCAATAGCAGGGAAATGTGGCTGTATGAAGTGAATTCCTGGCATTTATTTTTGAGTGAGATTTCAGGTCTGCCAAGCTAATTACCGCATAGTTAGTCCACCGGGAGCATGTGCTGAGCATTCGCTTGAAATTTTGCTGGCATATGTAAATGATCACCTGACTACATCAAGACAGCAAAAGGAAAAGGAAAAACAAAACCTAGTTTTGTTTTCTGAAAATTTCTATGGTGATGCATAGGATCATGGCATGAATATTAAAATGGCCTTTTAAAAAAATGGCCTTCTATTTTAATACAGTTTAATATTTAAAAATCACCCAATTTTTATAATTAGATTATAATGTCAATAAATTTTGTGCTCAACAAAAATCAACAAAAGTTTTATGGTGAACTAAAATGTTTCTTTTATTTTTAAGCCAAAATGCACAAAACTAGATTTACTATATGAGCTGAATTTCCAGCAAATATGTCCAATCATCATACATGCACATATTTCTTTAATCAAACCTATTTTTCAGCAAAAAAAAAATACTAAAACACTAAAAAAATTATTAAATTCAATATATTCACGATTGAATATGAACACAACAGCTTATTGCAAGGTCAACACAGTGACCAAGGCTGAATGCAAATAACACATACTGTTGTATCATCTACAAATGAATTAAACCTAAAGGCCAAACTTAAAATATATTAACTACAAGTAAATAATAAATTAATATTAACAATACTAATTATACTTATGAAATGGATCTGTACCAATCTGTGTTACAGTAGGCAACAGCATCAAGGCATCAGCTTCCACTTCTGACCTTTGCACCTATCAAAAGGCCATCTTGTCTGTATTGTTCCTGATCCTTTTTGGAATTCATTACCTCCCGACTAAAGTGAAATGTTTTCTGTTCTCAATTTGTCTATATGGCAATGGCTTTAAAATCTATTACTGCAAACCTTATGCATTCGGCATCTCACCACATTAGCTCAATCACATGTCAAATGACATCTATAATTAATATAATTATACGATAATATAATTTGAATATTGTATTAAAAGATTACAAGACACCAAATATGAGATTATTAAGCCTATTTCTAGACAGTAACCAACTAATTCCAAGATGTCTTGTCAAGTAAAATTATCTGTTCATGTAGCAAGATAATTTCAAGATAATTTCTTAATAATTTTGGTTATTAAGCAATTTTATCCTCGAATTCATGTTTAATTTTTTTTTTTTGCAGTGCACAAGCAAAGAATTACAGAAAAAAGAAGTATGTGAAATCCCCAAGAGTCTGAAAACCACTGGTATACCCATGCCTGTAAAAGCAGGTGAAACAAAATAAAATGGTGGCTATAGCACTTAACCTCAGATTATCCTGGAAAGCCTGGACATTTCACAAATGATGGGCCATGTTAACAGAAACTCTTTAGGGTTTATTTCTCTTCCCTCTTTTAGGAATATCATCCCATAGAGCAGAGATGTTTGGCATTTAAGGAAATTGCACTTAATTACTAAGCATAAGTATCATTTTATGGCATTTGTACCTTGCCTATTTGAAACTGGAAATCAATAAAAAATATTCCATTAAGAATACCCACAATTTTCACTTTTTTTCATTTTCATTTAGCCCTTCCAAGTAATCACCACTTCAAGTTTCAAATACTTGTTACCCTGGCTATCAATTCAATTAATAAATTTTTTGTACAGCTTAACATTATTTATTAAATCCTGTGAAAACATCCCATTAAATACAAATATTGAATTCACTTAAAATTATGTTTTAATTTAAAGAAGAAAAAATAATTCTACAAATTCTTCATAAATTTCAGACTAAGCTGAACCCCATTCCTGTCTCCCATCCCACATCCATTATGGTCCTTTTTTGCTTCTATTAGGTCTGGGCAATATCTAAAGATAATTATAATGAAATTTCTTCACTAAAGCATTGTGATAAATTATAATATCAGACCTAGCTTCGCAGGCATGTTGAGGCACAGCCCAAATAGTTAACCCTCAATTAGCACAGAATTTGCTAATTTGTTGTAGCCTAATGGCTCACCTGGTCTCAACCATTTTGAAAGATCCTAGGTTAATAATTGTAACAGGTAGCCTGGACATTTCTCTTCCAGAACACCAGAGGATGCCCTCGCCTGAATTCTGAGTCACTTCGCTTATCCCATGCACTTCCAGATTAAACAGTATAAAAAGAACATGGACTTTTCAGTAGTTGTGAAGCCTTGCAGTTTGCCAGTCATCCTTATAACATGTACAATGTTATCATTCCTTGCCACATTTATGCCTTTGCCTAGCCCTGTGACTTTGATATTCATTCTGATTTCTGGTATTTTGACCTTTCCCTGGGCTTTGACTACATTTTGGATTATGTCCTGGATTTGTCTCAGTATTAGAGTATTTTTTATATTGACCTGGACTTTCCTGAATTTGGATTTGCCTGTTAATAAATAAATAGCTCATGGATTCTTACTGAACAATGCATTGCTCTTGCTCTGCAGGATGTAAGTTTCTTTCAAACCTTGATCTAACATGTTCAATTAAACTGTTCTCACTTGTTCTCTGTGAGCCAACTACTGCTTTGGACAGAAAGAGAGAAACTTTTAGTCTCTTTTTTAACTAAAAAAAAAAAACATAAATTATGTGAAAGAATAAATAAATTGCAACCAACCCGTAAAGGTAATCTTACTTGGAGCTACCACACAGCCACAATGATATTTTCACAATGACTCAGAAAGCTGAACTGTCTAGTTTGAGATTGGATAGTATACAGTGTTATGTAATGGGGAAAAAAATGTTTTTTCATACACTGTAAAAATTCAAACAGCATTTAAGGGGTTCTATCACAATTTCCCCAGGAGTTGGATCCAAATGTAAACACACTTTTATTTTAACACAAAACAAAGGTAAGACAATCTTAACAGAGTCACATTATTTAGGGAAATACAACTGCAATACTCAGCAACAAATGGAAAAAGGTAAAGCTGTTATAGGATGCTAACCATGAGAAAACACATAAAAGGCATATAGAACAACAAAAAGTGAGTCATAATACAGAAGAAGAGATTCAAATATTGAATCAGGTTGTCCTCTGGTGGTCTGGAGGGGAACCATTTCTCTCTATCGTCACAAAAAAAATTTCTACCTTCATAACAAATAAAATAAAATAATAATCCCATGAGCAGTGTGTCATTTTCAAAAACAAATATACTGAGGAACTCTGAGAAAGATGTATATGCCTTTTTTTGACAAAGTTTTGGAGGTTAAGTTACATCCTGATAAATTATTAATAACAATATAATACATATACACTTCCAGTCAAAAGTTTGGACACACCTTCTAATTCAATTTATTTCTTTATTTTTATTAGCAAATAAAATTTTATTTTATAGAACAACTATAGTAATCCATATTAACAAGGCACATGTTCACTGAAAAGCATTCCAGATGACTACTTCATGAAACTGGTCAAGATAATGCCAATTGTATCATCACGGTAAATGTTGGCTACTTTGAAGAATCTAAAATATGAAACATAATTTGTTTTTTTGTTGTTGTTGTTGTTTTTTTACACTTTTTTGTTTACATATAATTCAGTATATGCCATACATGTTGGTTCATAGTTTTGATTTATTCAGTAATGTTTTACAATGTAGAAAGCAAAAAAAAAAAGAAAAACCTATGAAAAAGAGTAGGTGGGTCCAAACTTTTGACTGGTAGTGTACATGATTATTAATATATAATTTTATATATTATTACATAAATAATTAACAAATATCCTAGTAATTTCCCTTACCAACATTTGAATAGTGTAAACAAGTACTGGAATATAAAAATTTATAATCTCTAATTTATCTTATACATGTTATATTTAGAGGCCATTGGATTTTGTCTTTCAGAGAGTATATCAATGTATGTGTTAGACAGGGGCAGACCCGCTGAGGGCCCCTCCGCCTCAGTACCAGAGGAGCCCGATCAAATCCATGTCCAGAGGCACTGAAAAGGCTAAGATCTCTGCCAGCCTGATACCCATATCCCCACTGCTCAAGGAAATGAGCTCCAGAGGAGACAAGGAGGACATGAGTGTGACCTTGATGGTGCTAAAGAATTTGTCTTGGTTGAGGTTGCTTGGGGCATTCAGAAGAGAAGCAGGGAACAAAAGGGGAAAAAGGCAAATTCTAGGAAGAAAAGGAGAGTGGAGAGATAAGGATACAGAAACAGAGGAAATTGCTATGTTTGTCTGTATATGCGAGTTGTCAGTCTGACATCACAGGTCATCCAATACTTTCAGAGGGGACTGTACATGAGAAGGAAAGACAGGTAAAAGTGAAATAGAATAAAACAGAGAGAGAGAGAGAAACTTATTGGAGAATTAGCCAGAGTGGAGAAATTGATGGTGTCAGTGTTCGTGTGTGTGTAAATGTGTTACGTGAGGTGCAGGGAGAGCAGCGAAATACAGAGTGCGGAAACAGTTGATTATGATTCCCTTCAAGTGATCAATGATTTCATTAATAAGACAGATCACATGCCTGCCACCTTACTGACATATCTGTGAGCAATGATCTTGGCTCTCTGTTGCTCTCACACAAACACAGACACACACACACACACACACACACACACACACACACACTAGCCTCTGGATTCATTCAATATTTTCCTCTTACAAGAGTAACAACTGCAAACTGAGAAGCACAGAGACAGGGGGCAAGAAATGTGTGTGAAGTGAAAGGAGTTTGCAGAGAGAGAGAGAGAGAGAGAGAGAAAGAGAAAGAGGGGGAGTGAAAATCCATTCTGAACCACATTTTCAATTAGGCTCCGCAAGCTGTTATCACAGGTGTGTGAGAATAGGGGCGGCAGGAGCACAGATGTCTGAAATGAACCCTTATCTGAGGCACAAAGCTGGGCCATGACATACTATCTGGAAATTACTTTTCGCCTGCACTGCTTACATGAACTTTATTCCTGTCTGGTGACATTACCCTCTATTTGCTCTATTTGATCATTTAAATGCCTTGCTACTGGAGGAGGAGGCACTTCCCATCTCAAGCTCTTATTTTTTCTGTCTCATACATATTTAAAAATATATTTGACCATATAGGAACCCTTTTCCCTGCACACAGGTGAGACACAGGAAGTGGTGCATGTTATGTTGTCCAAAATTCACACAGAAATATTTTTCTGCACAATGATTTCCTGCCAAACTCTACAATTTGTTTCACTCAACCCAGAGCCATGAAAAAGGGACCAATTTTTAGGCACCAAATCCAGCATCTTGCAAAGCCTTTGCATGCATTCCTTTACAATTTTCCAAGCTCCCTTCCCTCCTTTGTCTCACATCCCCCTTCTATTTTTCCACTCTCCTCTTTCTCAGTACAGCCTCAGCTCCTCAGTTGTTGCTCTGTTTCACCAACTTTTCAGTAAATTATTAGATACAAAACATCTAAACAATATTTGACAACTAGGTATTTCTTATTTCTTATTTTATTATTTATATTAAAGTCTCCTTCCCTCCTTTCCCTCTGGCTGCCTCTCTCTCTAGCTTTCTTTATAGAAGTGACAAAAGAATCAAGCGACTTTGTGGTCCACCTGCCTGGTGAATACTTGGGTGGCAGAGCACCAATCAGGCCATTGTGGTGGCGCAGTTGGTCTCTGTGAGCTTTCAGGGAACAAGGCAGAAAGAGAAGGTGAGAGAGAGGGGACACTGCATATATAACTATCCGCACAATTTTAATTTTGGGTGTATTGTTGGTTGTGTAGTAATCGCTTCATACTGGTCATACTGCATGTAAAGCAGCTGTGCTCATAAATCACATTAAAACTGGAAAACAAAATACTGATATGGAGAATGACTATAAATAGGGAAAGTAAAGAGAAAGCAAAAGCTTGATTTTAAGAACAAACTATGTTGAAATACAGTCAGTCAGATGTGCTACTGATTCTGTAACAGAGTCATTTCATATTGTTCCACCAGAAGCATGAAAACTCTCTAAAAGCACCCAGGACGTCCTGAGCAGTTGTGTAATCTCAGACATACTCCTATGAACAAGCTTAAATTTCACTTTACAGTTTTAATTAAATGCTCTCTGCATTTCCTGTGGAGTGAATCACTCACGTTTTTCTGAGTTCTATTATGAGTAAAATAGATAAGTAAATCTAAAAAAAAAAATTATACAATTATTATCCTATTACTTTCACATATAATAAAAAAACAGGAGGAACAGAAGTGAAAGAGGGAAATATCTCATCATCAACTTGCCAAAATCATCTGTGGGGTGGTGTAATGCAGCCTGACAAGTTAATTATTTTCTTATGACAGTCTGTCCTACAGTATGTCATACAGTATGCATGGAGTGTTAAACTCCCCTTATACCACAGTAATTTGCCAACAATTTTTTGTGTTTATTAATGAACGACATGTTGTACATTTTGTCAGTTTATTGTTAGTTCCTGTTCACAGTTAAGCTATAGCAGCTATAAAGAGTCATTCCCCCACCATCCTCTTTTTTAACATGCAGTCAATAAGAAAAAAAATCACAGCTTGTAATGTTATTCATAAACCACAAAATGAAAGTCCTTTATCCTGAAGATTCTCACATGGAGACACTATTACAAAGTGTCACTGGAGACTCTTAAATGTTAATACATAAATAAATATCACCATACAGAAAGCTTCACCATAATAGTGATTATTTATTTTTGTTGCGTTTTAAAAACACTTTTGTGGTATGTGGTATGTCCACCATAAAAGTGTGAATGAGCTGTTACTATAGAAATGATAATGCATTAGAAGTGCATTCATATAAACCTGTCATTTGACCAATTAGATTTAAAATTCACAGCACACTGGTATAACATTTAATACCTAAGTGTTTGCCTGAGACTTAAAGAGCGATTATTTAATGTACTGATGGTTGTGTTTTACAGTGAGATATTGGGTCTTACATGGACAATTGTGCATAGTCCATATTATTATTGTGCTCAACTTGCCAAAAGAAACCTGTACACCATTACAGAGAAAACTCCACAATCATTTAAAAAAAACCTGTATCGCAATTTTTCCACAACAGGAAAGCTCTGCACCATCACGTCTAATTAATGTGAAAGAGTGTAAGTTATATGAAAACAAACAGAAACACTGAAAGAGAGAGAAGGGGTATCCCTTATATATGTAAAATATATGTTTTAGGAATGCCTCAATTTAAAATATAAATAAATAACTAAAATATAGTTGCAAGTGGCGATCATCAGGGTCAGGTCAAACTGTACTGATTTCAAGTTTGAATGAAACTGCATGGTTATATGTCCAAATTTGAAACACATATGTACTGGTGAACCATTGAACCCAAAGGAGCTTGGTGTTTGATGCCATTAAAGTTTGTCTATTTTATGCCTCAATTTAAAATAAAATATAATGCCTCAATTTAAAATATAAATAAATAACTAAAATATAGCTCCAAGTGGCTATCATCAGGGTCAGGTCAAACTGTACTGTTTCAAGTGTGAATGAAAGTGCCTGGTTACATGTCCATATTTGAAACACATATTCATCACCTTGCCGGCTCATGGCTTCATTGTCATAGGCCATAGAAGAATTTGAAGATTCTGCGTTGCGGGTTTCTCGGGTCTGACACAGAATTTGAAGTTTGTGTAAAATTGCAAATACTGACGTTGTCGTAAAATCGCATGTAACACAGGTTCACATGTCATGCACCATACTTGGACATGAGAGATAGAATGTGTGTATGTGAGAGTAAAGTATAAATATCTACATACAGTAAGGTCCATAATTATTTGGACATTGATGCAATTTTGGTTATTTTTTTATTTGTATACCACTACAATGGATTTGAAATTCCTTTGCAGTCAATGACCAACAAACAAGCAGCAACTGAAGGCAGCAGCAGTTTGCAGCCTGGCAAAACATCTCAAGGAATGAAACTCAGCATTTGGTGATGTCCATGGGTTCCAGACTTCAAGCAGCTATTGACCCCAAAGGATTTTAATCCACGTATTAAAATAATACATATATATTTTATACTATTATATCCTCCTCGACCTTTCAGCAGCTTTTGACACGGTCAACCACAAGACTCTCCTGTCCATTCTTAGGAGTCTTGGTATATGTGGCTCAGCATGGCAATGGCTTGCTTCCTACTTAGAAGGCCGGTCATATCAGGTGACATGGAAGGGATCCACTTC
>JAQMYM010000019.1:7969447-7986322 GCA_030014255.1 Parauchenoglanis ngamensis | reverse complement strand
ATCCAGAAAATCACATTGTCTGATTTTTAAAGAATTTATTTGCAAATTATGGTGGAAAATAAGTATTTGGTCAATAAAAAACCAAGATCGAACCCAGATCAAACCTCCCTTTAATTTCCAAGATCCTAGCAGTTTCCTATCCTGGCTGTAGCGCTGCAGTTATGCTCATACCTACATTGGAATAGCATTCATGAAATGTATCAGTCAGGATTTAGACCTCACCATATCACAGAGCCAGCACTAGTTAAAGTGGTAAATGGCCTACTACTGGCCTCTGATCAGGGTTTTGTCTCCTTGCTTGTGTTGCTTGACCTTAGTGTAGCTTTTGATACCATTGATCATACTATTATTCTTGATAGATTAGAAAAGTTTGTGAGAGTTAAGGGAATGGCCCTCTCCTGTTTCAGGTCTTATTTGACTTATCATTATCAGTTTGTTGATGTAAATTGACTCCTCTACACATAGTAAGGTAAAGTTTGATGTTCCACAAGGTTTCTTTTTAGGCCCTCTGTTTTTCTTTATATATGCTCCCTCTTGTTAATATTATTCATAAACATGGTATTAGCTTCCACTGTTATGCTGATGACAAACAGTTGTATGTTTCAACAAAGCCAGATGAGAGACACCAGCTTAATAAAATTGTGTGATGTGTAAAGGACAGTTGGTGCTTACTAACTTCCTTCTACTTAATTCTGATAAGACAGAAGTACTAGTACAAGGACGACATGTAGCTAGAAGTACGTTTTCCTATTACTACGGGTTCACCATCCCATGTGTAGGCTGCTGTTAACACCAGCGCAGAGAAGTGGCTTACATCAGGAAATCTTACCAGTGGCTAGAAAAAGCAGGTCTGAAGGACAGCACAGAGGCTTTGATCATGGCAGCACAAGAACACACCCTAAGCACCAGATCTTTAGATGCAGGGATCTACCACAGTAGACAAGTCCCAAGGTGGAGGCTGTGCAAAGTCACCCCTGAGACTGTGCAGCACATAGTAGCTGGGTGCAAGATTCAAGCTGGGAGAGCATATACAGAAGAAAACAGCAGTAGTTATATATGTGGCAATCCCAGCTGACAGTAACATCAGGAAGACGGAGCGGAGAAGATCGAGAAGTACCAAGGCCTAAAGGAAAAACTGGAACAGATGTGGAAGGTGAAATCCAAAGTGGTCCCAGTGGAAACAGGAGCATGAGGAGCTGTGACTCCCAAATTTGGAGACTGGCTCCAACAGATTCCAGGTCCAACAACTGAGGTCTCTATTAGATCTTTGGGGCCAAGCAGCAAAGCCGATCTTTTTATTTTTCTGATCACCAAATTTTGGCCATATATATATATGACAACTGATTTCTAAAAAACTACATTGTGTTATGTTTTTACTGCACAATACTGTACAATCCTCTACATTTATCCACCATCCAGCCACTTTTTACAATTGTCACTGGTGGCAAGTAGTTCCTGACCACATGGCAGGTAATATTACTACACATTCCTGTACTCTCCATAAACCTGAAATGGTGAAAATGCTTGTTTTCTTGACATTTTTTTAGTTGTCTATTATCAGTTCTGTATGGTTCAATCATTTACTGTATAACAATCTTATAAAATGGTTAATCACAGTACAATGTAGTTTTACAAGTCTGAAAAGTAATAATTCTGAAGTAAATACAACTGCGTGCAGATCTGTAGTGCCCAAGCACTCCTTGCAGTTAGCATCCCTAGTGGCTAGTTCATGCCAAGATTTACAAAACCATAAAGAGATGATACATGAATGAATGTGAACAAGTTCTGTGATGATAGCTTAATGCTAACTGTTTGTTTAAATTTGATTGGCTGAAAGTGACCAGTTTTTGATGTAATTATTTGATAATTAAAAATCCAGTCGCAGATAGATTCAGCACAAAAAATTCAACTTGATTGGACTTTTGGTTCCTGAGAAACAGCTATTTGAATGTGATATATGTTTTTTTCAGTAATTTGGCAATCATCAAAATTACACTTGCAGATCAGCACATAGATGCTAATGGAAGAAATCACAACTTAACACTGATGTTGTGTTTTACCACAGTATCCTGTAAAAATTCTCATCTGAAGTGAATTCTACTACTTCTGCCTTCTACAAGGAAAAGCTGGGAATTTCTGAACTAGATTGTTGCAAGCTCCAGAACATCTTTTCTTCACTACCTAACCTACCAGCTCCATCCTCACTGAATGAAGACTTTTATGATGAGAAAAAACCTCTTGACAAAAAACCTTCCTGACATTCACTCTAACCCCAACTTCTACACTAGAAACTCAAAATTATCCTTTTCTTTTTCTCTGGTACATTTTTCTAATCTAGCAACAGACTAAATGTTGTCAGTCATCTTGTCCTGCAATCTTACCACTTGCCCACTGGATCCAATCCCTTCCACAATGCTCCAGACCACCTCACAAGACCTCCTCCTTTCATTACTACTATGAATGGCTCCATAACATCTGGTCATGTACCAACTGCATTCTAGAGAGCAAAGTGTAATCCCCAACTTCTCTCTTTTATTTCCAAAATCCTTGAATGCACTGTCTACAATCACCTGTCTCTCTATCACAGAACAACCCTGAATATCCTAACCAGTCTGTCTTCAAATAGGCATAGTCCACAAGGACTGCCCTTTTTGGCCACATGCTAGTTCAGTCAAACTATTAATAGTCCTCATCCTCCTCAACCTTTCAGCAGCGTTTCATACAGTCAACCACAAGAGTTGTCTTGTCCATCCTCATGAGTCTTAAAATTTGTGGCACAGAATTGCAATGGTTTGCTTCCTACCTGGAAAGTCGGTTATACCAGGTAATGTGGGATATCCACATCTGTTCCACACAGACTTTCCACCAGTGTCCCAAAAGGCTCAGAACTTGGACCTCTTCTGTTATCCCTCTATACTCAATCTTTTGGTGAGGTCATATCCTCACATGGGTTTTCATACCACTGCTATGCAGATGACACTTAACTCATACTCTCCTCACTCAGACACTCATGTTTCAGCTCAGGTCTCAGCATGTCTGGCTTGTGTCTCTCAGATGACAACTCATCTGCTGAATGTTAATTCAGGCAAAACTGAACTGTTTATCATACCAAATGATTTATCCCCATTTCACTATCTTGCGATCTCCTTGGACAACTCTCTGATCTGACCTTCAGGAACTGCACAAAACCTTGAGGTTACCATGGACAATCAACTGTCCTTTCCCTCTCACATTTCTAATCTGGCCGGCTCATGTTGATTTCTCCTTTACTATATCTGAAGGATTTGTCCATGTCTATCCACACAGGCCACCCAGGTGCTTTTTCAGTCCCTTGTCATTTCGAGACAGGACTACTGAAACTTGCTCCTGCTGGTGTGCCTCTGAGCATCATTCAGCCTCTGCAACTGATCCAGAATGCAGTTGGTGTACCAAGAACTGGTGTTGACAGCCCAATTTTTAATACACATTTACAAATCTACACTTGAAGGGCCAAAACTTTTCTTCTTTATTCTATACTTTATACTATTTTTACCACTGCGGAATAAAGATGTGTAGCTTCTAACAAAAACACATGCATTCTCAAAGTTCATCCCACAACATATCAACAGAATGTAATTAGAAAGCCACAAACACAGTCTCCCACTCATTAACGCATTAATCCAATCACACACACCAACTTCCAATGCTTTGCCTCAGCATGTGAATAAGAGGGGATAGCACACAGATTCATGTATGTAAATACAGAGATGGGTAATAAGTTTCCACAGCTTATTTAGCCTGTTTGCATTGATCCGAAGACAAATCACTTTGCCGCTGCTCCCACATCAACCCTCTGTGTCATTAATCATATCACTAATTAACCCAAACACTTACCAGTGTACTCTCTGTGCTCTCACTCTTTCCAGCTCATTTTCCACAAACTTAAACTCAGATTTTACATATCTCTAACCACCCAACATTTAACAAGCAGCTTTTTCATATCTAAAACAATGCTTTACATATGCTTAGAACCTAAAATAATGCATAGTGAACTGTTATGACAATATAACAAAAATCAAAAATGCATATGATAACTTTTGTGACAGTTTGTTTGAAGATCACCTATACAAAATTGTATTTTATTTTAATTGTAATTGTACAAAATCTGTGGCCTGTGAAATTTTTGGAAACTTTTTCATAATATTCAATATGGAAGAAAATCCAATATGGAAGAAATTGCAAAAACACACCTACTAATATTACCAATTGGTGGCGCTACAGTGCTCAAGGTTCAAATTTGAAACTTGGTGAAAAGAATCAAGAGGCTGTCTCCAATCAGAGTGCCAAACTTTTTACAAATTGTAGAAACACAATGGATGCCTACTCAGCTTCACTGCCTGTCCCCTAATAATAAGAAAAGGTTCAAATACAATGGGTGTTTGCAAAGAGCATCTGGAGCCTTGAATGGCTCGGAACTCGCATGTGGAACTCGGAAGTGTAAATGCCATGGGGAATGCTGGAAAACCTTCCATGCTAGACATGGACATGGACTCAAGCTTATATGCTGGTATGGATTCACGTTTAGGCAGTGGCATGGTTACTTACACTTTACTTACACCTATCCCTGATTGCTAGAGCATGGGCATGTAATCAGGCATATGTGTAATCTCAGGCATGGACTCAAACATAGGCCTGGGCATGGACTCAGGCATGGGCAAGGGTTCAGACATGGATTCAGGCATAGACATGGGTATGGACTCAGGGATAGGCACTAAATCAGGCAAGGGACAGGGTACCCACCTGGGTCTGGAAATGGGTTCAGGCAAGAGTTCAAACAGGAGAAAGCAGAATACAGCATCACAGAATACAGCAGATGGAGCAGGGCAATCACTTCCTCAAAGCCAGGAGGCAGTGCAAAAAAACTATCCCCAAAGCCAGAGAATGGAGCATTAACATCATCTTCAAAGCCAGGAGTCAGAGCAAGCATGACATCAGCAAAACTAGGAGGTGGAGGACACTCAGCATCAGCAAATCCAGGAGGCAGAAAGCTCTGGAGTGAAGGTCACCCTGTCAGTCTCTAGAGGGAATTCTTGGGTAAAGACCACCCAGCCCACCTCTGGAGGGAGCACTGGAATCTAGGCTTCTAGAGGGAGTTTTGGAGTGCAAGCTGCCCAGTTGGCCTCTGAAGTGCAGGCCACCCTGTCTAACTCTAAAATGTCTGTGCGGACTTCAGCACTGAACTGCTTGGGGTTATATAAACAGGGCTGTTGCTGGCAGCAGAGATGCTCAGCCCACTCACATGCTGGTTTTGTGAGCCATAAATCTCAACCACATTCTAAATGCTAAGGGAAACTAGAATACGTTTTAACAGGAAATTCTTGGAAATAACTGGCATATACAATGGACCTGGAAAGGGATTCTGACAGTTGTAAAGCCTAATGCCTCACAAAGAAAGAGTGTTTAGAGTGTCTAAATGGGGAAATGAAACAGAGCACATGATGGTTTGCAAAAGGCAAAGAGTCTTGAATCCACCATGCGATGTGGAACCCCGAAGTGTACATGCCATGAGGAATCCTGGAAAACTGAGGCACGTGGAACCTGGAAGTGTTGCTTGGCAGCATCAAGTCCACAAGTTGTGCTATGGAATGCAGCGCCTAGCACTCAGAGTGAGGAGGAATGCATGGTACCAGCATTTGAGAGATTCTAAATTTTTAGAGATTGAGATTTCTCTATTCTAAATTATATTCTTTTTAAATACCAGCATGTACTTGACATACTCCTGTTCACAGCACTATTGTTTTTATATATCATACCAATAAATCAACTTGACTAAATATTTAACACTAAGTCTATTTGACTTTGTGTACTACTAAATGTAACACCTTCTATACAGAGGTCAGACCTCACTGGCGAATTCGATCCAGCCATGAGTCAAGCAAATCAAGTAATTAAGGCCTACTGAATCTCTTGACAGCACTGCCTGACTGCATAAAGCATGATTTGTTTAACCTCTTTACTTCTAACCTTCCTACACTGGCTGAATTGCAAAATAGACCCAATCTTGAATTAATGGAAATAATTTATCATTATTATTATTATTATTATTATTATTATTATTATTATTTTGTTTATTTTTTTTATATTTTATCTTTAAAGTTATAAATCCTTAATAATGGTTTCCTAAACTCTATTTAAAACTGCCCTAATGTCTGGCCTACTAGCCTAAATATCCAGGGCATTTAAGGATCAATAACATTACACTTAGAGACAAGCACAGAACTAGATGTGAGTCAGTATAAGGAGTGTGTAGCAAATACTAGGTACCTATTTTAATGATTTTACTGCTGTAAGCCACTGAAACCAAGGAAAACCCCTCAATTAACATATATAGAGTCAGTTTTTTTAATGACTTAACTTATTTAGGTTGTCTTTTTGTACTTTACTTGAAACAACCTTTAAATGTTTAGATTATCATTAAGCAATTAGTAAATACTATGAATTAATCAGTAACTGCAATAAAACTAATAAAAGAAATGCAGCTCTGGAGCTGCCAATAAGTCTCCAAGAATTCAAGCCAGACAGCAGTCTCTTCTTAACACACTAATTTTCAAGGAAGCCAGTCGTGTGGTGTAGAGGGATTTGGAAGGATGAAGTGTGGAAGCCTAGGCTGCATTCTTCTGTCTAATAGAAGGAGACAAGTGCTTAGAGTGCTCCACAAAAGCCAAACATTATAAATAATTCTAAAAGCTAAGGAGGTTTCTTTATATGAGAGCCTACCTCCCTTTCTTCACATCTGAGGCTCTGTGCATGCCACCAACAAGAATTTCTTTTCAGCTATCAGTTCCAATGAACTCTGTAGACTCACAAGCAGACTTTGCAAGTTTATTTCCCTTGAACTCTTTTCTTTCCAACACAGTTTATAATATAAGATGGTAGAAAGCATACAAACTCATCTTGGTGTTCTTAAACATGCATATCACACATGCATACATTTCAGCATGCACACAATGCACACTTAACCAGTTTACTCCAATAAATGTAACTAAGTCACAGTTATAGTGCAACAAACGAGACACTACACACACATACACTCAAGAAGCACGGAGATGGAATGCGCTCAAATGTTTCTTGTGAATCTCTTTTTGAAAGAATCTTTGGGAATATAGACAGAAACTTACACACTGGGCACTAAAAAAGAGCAAAAACACTACATTTATCTTTCTCTCTCCCCCTCAACTCTTGTCCTTTTTTCCTCTACATTCCAGACTCTCTTGACACTTTTCCTTTCCTCTCTTCTCACCTTATCTCCTTATATTTTCCTCTCCTTTTCATTCTCCACTACCATTTTCTACACTACCTCTGTTTGAAACTGATCCTTAAGAAACTCTCACTAACCTCTTTGCTGCTTCTCTCTATTTCCTATAAAAAAAATTAGCTTTAAGAATTAAGATCTCATTCAAAACAATAGAGCTTGTTTTACCCTGTAACTTATCCATGCCACATAAAACTCATTGAGAAGCTCTCTTTCTCAGTGTGCCTTACTCTCCAGCTACCCTGGTTGCAGTGACTAATGTCCTACCTCTTCATAGAAAAAGAAAGTGTAGACAAAACTGCAGGATGATGGGGAAAAGCGTTCCATCTTTTCTGATAAGTGGAGCCTATTGTGGGACCCAAACCAACTCCACACTAAACACTTCAAACTAAAGAGGCTACATGTGTGCAGTTCTGTCTGAACATTGATTTATTCTGTAAACACCAACTTTGTCTTAATTAACCCTTTATAGGGCAATGGTTTACTTGGTTCTTTGCCAAATAAAGGGTTAATAAAGCCCTATTTCCTATGTGCAGCAAAGATTCTTAACAAACCAAGGAGAAGGATTTACTCTTCTCATGCTCATTCATTGCCCCCTGTACTCCTTAAGTGTATAAATTATTATTTTCTCTCTCACATCCTGAATCTCTCTCTCTCGTTCAAGGAACCATCTAGTCTATAAAACTATTCCACTCCAATCCTTCTCTCCACCCCCTGTTGGGCATTGTAAAGGAGAAGGGAGTCCGCCATTAGCTCTAGTCTTCCTTCAATGCTCCCTGTGGAGTATTGTTAAAACACAGCACCTCTGCTCTCCCCACATTTTCCCTCCTCCCTCTCTCACCCCATCCATGGTGAGGCTCTTAAAAGACTTTGCATGAGAAAAAGTGATTACTCTTCAGATGCTCTGTTGACAAAAGACGAGTCTTTGGGTTCATCTGAAAATTTGCTCATGGAGTTAACACCCTGCCTGCCACACTCTCATTCACTTGTTTTGTTTTTATATGAAGGGCTTATATTTATCTTACAGAGGGGGTTAATAAAGACTTTTTGACATTTTCTTCTGAAGTGGTTTGGGGCAGAAACAGTAGGAAACCACTTAGATATTAAGAAGTGGCTAAACACATGCACAAGCAGGAAAGAGAAGCAGAGTTAAGAATTTGGGATTTGTAACAAAATGTTTTCCTGTCTCCTGTTGTTTTGATGCGTGCTGACCTTGAAACTTATAGATTCAATATTCCATTAACAGCACACCTCATTCCCATTCCTCACACCTGTTCAAAGGTTAAGCTATTATTTTTTAACTTAGTCTCAGGTCTCTTTCACACCTGGCATTAACATGCATCCTGGGGCACTGGATCACAAGTGTCATGTCAAACTGTCATGCAAGTTTATTACACCAGTCTTATCCTGAATTTATTTAAAATCATATCTTATGTCCCTGTATGGACTTTTTCGATTGTTTTAATCATGTGGTTGGCTAACAGAACTTATGAATGAGAGACATGACAAATGAAACTTTGAAAAGCAGCTGCTTTTGTCTCTGCTGTCATAGCACCATCTTTATTCATTAGCCTAGTGACAGGGAGCTTTACCTTTTAGCGCAATTTCTAAAGTCTTCCCTCCATCCAAACTAGGTTTTCTAATTAGTTTACTTTCTTAATTGTCTTTAATGGTCTGTTATGCCTGGTTCTAACACTGGAAAACATGTGTATTATACAAACATTGATTAGGATGTAGAAGAAAAGACTGATTTAAAAGATCTACAGTAATACGACATGCACACACACATGCTGCTCTCTGTCACAACAAACAAGGCTGCACAATCTCTGTTGTCCTTCACAGTAGGAGTTAAAACTTTTTATAACCTCTCAAGAGTCTCAGTGACATGCCAGCTGATCTACTAGTAATCACCTACTTGGGAAAAGCAAACATTAGCATTAAGCATGATTCTCTCAGTCTCTCTGACATACCCTGTTTTTTTAATCCTTTCACATCTTGATACCTGTATGAACAGTAGCACAGAAGCACAGACTAATAACTTTAAACTTTAAATTCATTCAAACTATTTTACACAGATCTACACTAAACATGATCACGCCAAGCTTCACACTACACCCTTGGAAGGAAGTAATTATGTATTTTTCTGATTCTCACAACACCCATTACCTATTTTAACCCCTACAACTAAATGCAAAGGAACTTTTTATCTCTCAGAAATAAGATGCACAAAAGATGTAAGATCACTTCTTACTCATTCACTATTATGAATAAATTCACCTATTTATTCATAATAAAGAGTTTTTTGTGTGTTTTAACATTGTGAGCAAATGTGTGGTTTAGTTATTGCAATAATTGCAATGATAGAAGCCGTGTAATAAAGGAAGTGGGAAAAAACATTCAATATGCGCACAGTCCATGAGGACAGTCCACATAGCACCCAGATATTGCGTCCGTGTGGACTGTGAGTGTTGACTTTTTATGTGCAAAACTGAGTATGCAGGAATATGCTGTCCAGTAGGTGAGAGTAGTCACAGTGCAAAATACAGATGAAGAATGTTTAAAAATGCTAGAATGTTTTTCTTCCACTTGGCTCATGCTTCTTCTTCCAACATCAGCATTAAACATGAAAGAAGCTCTTCTTCTCTCAAGTTGCAAATTGCCACACATGCCTTTTGTGTTCTTAGTTTTATCTTATTCAGTGGATTGTTTCAGACCATGTTCTTTGCCACTCCTTGGCAAAAGAAGGTGAGGCAGGAATTAATACATTTTGATGCAGGTGCATACATTTGGAGACGTGCACTCCCAGCAAAAAATCGAGTACAATTTGGGGACACCCATGGGAAAATCTGCATTCCTTTTCCATGAGGTTACATTCACTGAAGTATACGTGGGCCTTTAGGGTTAACAGACCACAACAGGTGAACAAGAGCTTACTGCGGGAAGGATAAGAGACCATCAGAGAGAAACAACACATGAATGAGAATAAAAATGGATGGATGAAAAGAGAAAAGGGAAAGAGAACGGAGATAAAGAAGAAGGAAAGGGAAATAGAGAAAGAAAAGGAGAGAAAAGGGGGTTGTCCTGATGGAGAGGCAGATCAGAAGCATGCCCTGAAGGGTTGACTCAGCCTGGGGATTAGTCAGTGAGAGAGGGGGAAGCAGTGAGACAGACAGAGGGAATGAGAAAGAGACCCTTCCTGCATGGAGACACACCCCTTTGTTACCTCCTCGGAGACATAAATATGGACAGACACTTTTGACATGTCTCTACTTTAACACAACAGCCCAACTTGCTGTCAACACAATACACACATAAATATGTAGGCAAGGCTGAAAACCTCCCTTCCTCTCTTTTTTCCAGAACCATATATCACTTTTTCATAACTCCTGCTTCTCACCTTGTTCACTTATTTTTACATGCTTTATATCATTTTAATTAGACATTAAAATATCAATGTTAAAACTCTATAAATTTAGATACTTCACTCAAATTCATCAGCAGTATGACAAGGTTACATATTACAATATTCAAGGTTTTCAATCAAGTGCTAATTATCAAATAAATTAGCAAAAGTTAATTTTTAAAGGGAAAGGATATTTCAGTTTTCATTTTTCTTATCCTCCTGGGGTGACATGAATGAAAAGACTGAAAACACACCATAATAATAAAAACAGAACCAGTGTTTCTGGTCCAATGCCTCATGTACAAATGAGCAGTGATCACTTTGTGTCCCTGCTACAGAGCCATAATAACAAATCACATATGCCTTAGCACAAAAACTATTCAACACTGCCTCGCCACCAAATATCAAACTAAAAAAAAAGAAAGAAAACACCCTAGAGCACTTCTATAATCTCCATCTAGGATCAATCACAGAGACACTGGGGAAGAAGACAAACTTTCACCACACTTATCATTGTATTGGTTTGGATGGGCTAAGCGGGCTATTCAAACACGTATTAGCACGACAATGGACTGCTGTTAACCACCTCATCCTCACAGATATGCACATGCACACAGAAACACACACGGATGAGGGCAAGGGCATTTTTCTGAAACCCCAGACTAAGAGTACTTTGATACTCTGAGAAAATGTCTCCAAAGTATGTGTAGAATGTGTTTCCATTTAGATGTGTGATTTTTTTTATTATTATTATAAAATAGATCTGTTTAACAGACATCATTTAAAATGACACAAATACTAATATGAGAAACAATTTACATTGGCAGTAAACAGAATATATAGTTGACAGAATATACAGTAGAGTCCAAATGTCTGATACCAATTTTTTGTTTTTCATTTAAAATTGGAAATAAACAGAAGGGTTTAGAATTTTGAAATATTTAAAAGAAAGTAAATGTTCAATATCTTGAATATTATATATTCAAGTTTCTGTACTATTTCTAGGTCCCGACTTAATATTAAGCAAGTTTGTGGTATTGACCACACATTGTGGTATTGGTATGTTAACAGATTTCTACAAAATGTCAGATTTACCTCACAACTAATCTCTTCTATTGAGCATGTGTTCAGACAAAACGGATGTATTTAATCTAAAATGGATCATAAGGTTTTGCATAAGTATGGATGCCAGCTTGAATGAACACTGTTCTTAAAGCAAAATAAAATTATAACAAGAAACCCTGAAATTCATGTAGATATTTGAAATATCAATTCACGTTGTTGTCAATAATATAATTTATAATAAAAATCATTGTATTAAATAAAGCCAAATAGAAGCATTTTCACAAGTGGTCTCAGACTATTGGACCCCACTGTGTGTGTATATATATATACACACACACACACACACATATATAGGCATTTATATTTTGTATGTAGTAAGTTAACAATTTGTTCTAAGTTTATATTACTGTTGTAGTTTTTACAAATGAATTCCACTGTTTTTTAAAGATTAAATATAAGGTAAAAGGTTCTAATTTGCAGTATATGAACACAGAAAGATGTTTTTCTTTTCAAATCATGATGTAATTAAGTCTTTAATCAGGAAAGGATTAAACGAGCACTAATGTTCAAGGTAAAATGCAAGTCAAAAGGGCAGGTGAAATAAGGCCTACATTTAAAGGATGACTATAAAATAGCCGACATTTATAATGTATGTAATAAAATACCGCCCTCGTAAACTTTAAACTGTTAGTTAAAATATGGGCTAAACCGAAAAATGACAGAATTATGTTCTACGAATAGCAACAATCTATATAACCTATCTGAACTATATAATTTATTCAAAACAAATTACACACTTTGAAAATGTTAGCTATTGGGTATTATTTCAATTCTTATAAATACACATTCAAAGAAAATTGCTACTCTGTATTAACAGCTTAAAATGAGAACATCCGGTTAATGAAAGGATAAAAGGAAAAAAATCAACACATCACAAACCATCACTGTGTTTTTCCCGGCAAGTTTTCCGTGGTATTTACAGTAGCCAACTTAAAAAGAACATTCATTTACGTTCCTTTGACTTTTTGTAGTTTACAAATTTTATCACTTTAATCACTTTTACTTAATTCGCTTAGGTGTTGCATGGTCTTCACCGGCTTTAAGAAACAAACAGAGCGGCGCGCGTTCACACTGACCCGCGACGGCACAGATGCGCGGAACAGAAGAGAAAACTCCCAAACCACTCTCTACTGGACACAGTGCAATCAACAGTGTGTAAATCACTTCATTACACTTTAATGTAGAGGGCATAGCGACATTTGTTATTCGAGATTCAAGTTTTTGCATATGTAAATTCTACTCAAATACTGTGAATAAATAACATGTCTTAGGAAAAAACAACACCCCCTCCCCTCCCCCGCAACAAAAAAAAAAAGAAAAGAAAAAAATGTATGCATTTTAAAACAACATTAATATGCAAGGCCTTCAGACTAAATAACCTGACTTCCGCTTGTAAATTTAACCCAATACATTTTACATATGTAATCTTACATATAGGCCTATTCAAATTTGCAATCATTACTGGCTTTTTTTTCATCAGTTCCTGAATTAATAACAAATTTAAGTGAAACTTAATTTAAAAGAAAATGTCATTCAGATTTGTTCGTGGTGTGTGTGTGTAGGCACCGGTCAAGTAGGCTACTGAATGTAGAAGAACACGTGAAGTATGTAATCTGATGCCGCTGAAAATGTGCTCAGCCCCCAAAATCTGTGAGGGAAAAAAACAGCATCCCTAATGACTGCACCAGTAGGCTGCAGACCAAAGAAAGACCCGGCCTTTAAAACTGGCTTTTCAGTTTATTTTCAAATTAAATAAAATTGTTTAATAAAAATATTCTGCGGTCGGCTTTCTGTATAAACAAACACAGAAAAGATGTGACCTACGTTCATCCACTTTAAGAAATGAAGAAACGAAGTTTGCCAACATTGTGCGTAACGTCACAGTACAAAATTAAACACTTTTCGACGTTCTTTTAATAGGCTACTGTTCGTTTTTCCAAAAAACTTTGTTTCACAACACACACACACACACACACACACACACAACCACACACATCTGCAGACACTACCACATTTTCTTAAACTTACGTTTCCGAGTGCGGTTTTTCCCCTGTGGAAAAATTTTGAACTTTTCCCAACTTTCTTCTTCCCTTTTTTTGTTGCCCGTAGCAAATGTGCTGCTCGTTGAGATTTCCACTTGAACTCAGGAGTTAGCCGACTTTTGGTCCTCTCCTCCTTTTCCTCTCCGGGACGCTTCGAATAGCGCACTAATGCTCGCAACTTTCTCTACATACTTGCCAGAACATTCAACGCACACGCACATACTCAGATTCCTCAAGATTTGGGGCAACAAATAGTGTGATTTTGAGCGTTGTGGATACTTTATGCGGAGTGTACAACTCCAGCTGTCCTTTCCTTCTCATGACTCCTCCCTCGGCGCGTAATCTCTCTCTCTCTCTCTCTCTCTCTCTCAAACACACACACACACACAGACACACACACACACACACACACACACACATAACCTCCCTTTCTATCCCGCTCTTTCTCCTTTCTTCTTCTCTCCCTCCTACCCTTATCCCAGTTCAACCATTTCTCCTGCCACCGAATCCGGTCTATTGTGCACACCATACATGAAAAATGCTTAAATGATGCCGTTTTTATATAGTGTACACTCACTATACGCTTCTCTAATACTTCGAAACGCACAGCCAAAGAAAGATGCATTCTTTATAAACCAGAATGGGAAGTTGATGCATGAAAAATGCAATAAAATCACGAACTGTGCATGACAACTGAATGCTATTTTCTGTTATAATGTTGTGACTATATATTTCTATTATTCTATTATTACATGTGTTTTGAACTTGTTTAAAACTCAGTGGTGCCTGTACAAATTAAATTCAGTAGGATACACATTCTAAAAATGATTGTGAATCCCTTATATTTATTCTCACAAAGTTGATTATATCAAGCAGGTATCCAATATAATTTATAGTAATGTTTTTCTACACTTTCTGATATAGTCCTGGATGTGCCCGTAAAATCACATTAGTATATGTATAAAGGTATGAAGAAAGGTTTAAAAACACCATTAAATGTTTCTCGATGTTCAAATTGATGATACATGAGACACTTCACATCGTATTTTCTATAAAGTCATCAAATGTGACAAAAGAATATAAAAATGAAATAATTATTCATTATCATATTTATATGCATTATAAACAATTTAAACATTATCTAACCGTGCCAAAAATTATTTTGTGTACTGTGCTGAAATACTGTGTAGTATACTGTGTACTGAAAATGGTGTGACTAAGTGCATAAGCGTGTTTTTAAAGGAAAAAGGTGAATGAAGGAGAATGAGAAATGACTTTAAGTAACATAAATAAAAACATATATTCAAAGATAATATAACAGATATTATGATTTTAGCAATGAAAATTCACATTAATTTTCTTGTACAAGCTGAGGATAAACTAAAAAAAATCGTTCAATATATGAAACGGGTCTCCAGTGGAGGTTGAACATAATAAAAAAACATCATAAAACATGGAGAAATTAGGCTGATAAGACATAGCCTACTTTCTGTGCCCATAATCAAACAAGATTTTGTCAGATAAAGCATGAAATCACAATTGAATCCCATAATTTTTATTTGACTGTCACTGAGAGCTCATTTCAGTAAGAAATTCAGCCACTTACATCTTAGTCAACGTTGGAGACACAAAGGTATGAAAACAACTGTACGCAGCACCTTCTTATGACTGAAAAGACTTGTGTTTCCTCTTAAAGCTTTGTGCTCCTTTGTGTGGCATGAGAAAATAGTTGTTAAGAATATCAGTAAGGGGAAAAGCCAGTGTTACATTTCTATGGTGAATCCACATTTTCAGTTTAGGTAAGTATACAAAATGTCTTAATTAGCAAATTGTTTAATAATTTAACTTTTTTAATTTATGATTTATCGTTTTTCTGTTGTAGTGTTACAGTGTATTACGAATAATGCTCTGTGTAATTATGTGATAATTCACTGCTGTGCAAACAGTTGATTCATTGCTTGTGCTGAATTAAAAAACAAACAAACATGTACTCTGTGTTTTTGTACCTGTTGGAGTATTAACTCCTCTGTGACAGCTAACGTGTTTAAGACTCTGGTCTGTTTATACTGAGTCTCTCTGTAGGTATCTGCCAAATGCACTAGCCGCTTTTCTCCTCGATGACCTCGTGCTTTTGGCCTTGTGTTTTGAGTAAATGCCTGCCATCCATAAGCTGAAGGAGGAAGAAGCTGGTAGCCGTAGGTTTGTTACGTTTGCGCGACCTCACTGTCTTTAAATGAAGGACCTATTAGTCAACAGAACTAAGCGCACGACCACAAACTCGCGCGTACCGGACAATACGAAGAAGCGATACTGGCTAATAGAAAGGTAAGTAATTTCTTGTTCCGCATAACTACCAGTATAAATAAAAAATCTGAACCGTTATAGCCTAATATCCACACTTCAGAGACGATTAGGCTACTCTGCGAGGCTGAGAGATGGTGAGATTAATTTGTGTTTTTGAAAGCAGTCGGGCTGTTGGTTGTTTGGTTGTTGTCACTTTATATTTAGACCTATAGTAGTACATTTAATCGAGAAGCCGTGCAGTAGTATCACAACCAGTCAGCAATATAGTGGGTCTGATTCTGAAGGTCACGTTTTATGCTCAGGGGTGGTTTCTCGAAACGTTCGTAATGCTAAATACTTAGTTGTCTCCTTCGTAAGAATGTTCTTTATTTAACGAGCGTTTCCTTCGTAACTGACCTAACAAAACTCGTTTGTAAATTATCCAGTACCCTGACCCATTCGTTACTCACTAAGAACTTCTATATTTGGAGCTGGCATGCAATTCTAACACGAAAAGGCAGAGGCCGCTCATTTCTATCAAAGATCTTCACTGATCCGTTATCCGTTATATATCCGTTATATTAAAGTTATTCAGGCAATTATTATTATTATTATTATTATTATTATTATTATTATTATTATTATTGTTGTTGTTGTTGTTGTTGTTGTTCTTGTTCTTGTTGTTGTTGGTGGTGTTTATGATGGAGCCAGTGCCCTAATGTGTGAAATAA
>JAQMYM010000019.1:7925955-7939252 GCA_030014255.1 Parauchenoglanis ngamensis | reverse complement strand
GGTAAATTGTGATGTGATATTCATGATCAGCACCCAAAAATCTATAAGAAACACCCAACAGTGTTCAAGAAGCAAAAAATTTTTTGTGCAGTGTAATTGATCATGCAAAGCTTCCATTTTTACCCATGACCCAAAAGAAAATTACACCCATATTGCCTTCTATTTATTATTTCTACTGTGAATCCCAGAAGTTTCTTTTTCTGTATATTCTGTTGGGCTTCATGAGACTCTTCCACCTAGAGGACACGCTCATGTTCTCAAGTTTGCAGACAACACCCACTGTCCACACATGGCACCTTGTATGCTTGCAGAAATATTGCAGAAATTCGGTCCTTAAATTAATAGACCTACACTGGGCGAACTGTGGTCCAATAAGCTTAAAAGCACTTTGACCACTCCTCAATATCCAAACCTGAGTTAAAAAAAAAGTTGCAATGCTGTGTAAAATGTAAAACAAAACGGAATGCAATGATTTGCAAATCTTTTTTCAAGCTATATTCAATTGAATACAATACAAGATATTTATTGTTCAAACTGATAAACTTTATTGATTGTTGTAAATATGCACTCATTCTGAATTTGATGCCTGTAACATGTTCCAAAAAAAGTTGGGACGGGCATGTTTACTACTGTATTACATCATCTTTTATTTCAATTCCACTCAGTAAGCATTTGGTATCTGAGGAGACTGATTGTTGAAGTTTTGAAAGTGAAATTTTTTTTAATTGAAGTTTCCTTTATGTTTGTGCATGTAGACTATCCCTTTCTACTCAGAAAACAAGATGGTCATTGCATTTATTTTAATTCATAGTAATTTTTGTGTTGATTTGAATATATGATTGGGGTCATTATCTTACTGAAAGATTAATCACCTGCCAAGTCTTAACCTTATGTCAGACAGAGGAAGCTAGCATCACTTTTTACAGTAGATACAACATGACTTTTTTTCTATACAGTCCCACTTTTCCACCAAACATGCTAGTGGCCATGGCCTAAAACTCTTTTTGCTCTTATTAGAACACACCACGGATTTCCAGTTGTAGTTCCAATGACATTTTGTGAAATTTAGGCGCTGCATTTTGTGGCACGTAATTAGGAAGCCCATTTTTTGTGCCAACTTCCAAGACAGCTTGTTGATATGGGGAGTGTTGGCAATTTTCTAAGCAACTTCGTCACTAAGTAACTTTTGATGACTTTGATTTAACAACTATTCATATCCCTTTAGCAGCTTTTTTTTAAAAAAATGCCCAATGACAAATCTAGTAACTTTCTGAACAGACACTTTTGAGTCCTTTGAAACTGATACAGCTCTCCAGCTCACATCACAGCTGCTGGTTATACGAGTTGAGAGAAGAGGTTGACTCACCACCAGTGACCGAGATGTAATTGCGACTGAGTGACTGAGCTCTTATCACAATTTTACCCAACAACTGATCACTGATCACCATTATACCCAACGACCAATCACTGATCACCATTATTTCCAAAGGCCAATCACTGATCACCATGATTCCCAAGACTGATCACTGATCACTATTATTTCCCAAAGACTGAGCACCAATCATCATTATTCCCAACAACTGATCACTAATCACCATAAATCCCAATGACCCATTCCCATTATTATTATCATTATTACATCTATTTCCTAATTATTCACCACCAGTGTGTCATTTTGTCTGTGTTCTTATGTAATAACATAACATGACATAACATAATAGTGTTTCATACATATGTGAATAGTTGGTTTCACTCATTGTGTAATAAATACATAAAAAGTTATTTTGAGTGTATTTTGTATATACATAAATAGTTTGTGGTGCCATAACCAAAGACTTCCATAAAATAATTTTTATTTCTAATACAGCTATTTTAATTTAAATCTCTTTAGAAAAAAATTAAATGATCATTATGATTGAATATGCAAATTTGCCTATGATGTCATCTGACAACTTCTAATGAGTTTTTGAAGCTGTATTAGCTGCTTCCCTCTGAAAGGATTTGGCAACACTGGGTACTGTCTAATTTTAAAACTCAAGAATCGACCTAACTGTGCAATTCAGAAGCTGCAACCTTTGCCTCACTCATCATCATCCATGATATGGGATTTATGTACCATTTTCCTGGCTAATCTATGCCATGTCAGGCCTTTGAAACATTTTTAGTACAGCCCTGGATTTGTTTAACTCTTTACAGATTTTTATATTGATTACCTGACTTTTGCAGGTGAACAGCCATTTTGTTAATGCTTTAATGATGAAAGTGATTTGTTTTCATTTATTTGATTTCATATTCTCATCACACTAAACTGGATTTATTTGACCAATACAATAAAATTAAGTTTTATAATGTTACTGCTATTAATCCTGCAAGTCCTTTCCATTAAATCTGCTACAAAACATAATATATCTGTGAATCTTTGAAAGGATTACTGGGTTTAGTTGTTTTTAGACATACACTGCAAACAAATAAAACTTTCTTTGCTAGTCAGTATATTCTTAAACTGTTAAAACACTGATAAGAGATTACCCCACACCTTCTGTTCATACTTCCTTCAAAAGAAGTCATTGCATTCAAAAGGTGTGGTTAGAGTAAACTTGGGCACTGAAGGGATAGTTTCCCAGCTCATGAGAAAGTACAGTAGGAAGAAACAGTTTTCTAGAGACCAGCTGAATGAAACAAACCACTGTTTGGATAATAAATCTTTATTGGTATATCCTATGTAGTTCATGTACCATTAATTCAAATTCAGTAATAATAATTGATTCCATGAAGGGAATTAAAAAAGAACCAAATCTTTAAAAAAGGACTTAGTTAAAAGTATATATATAAAGTGTTATTTTAAAACATTTGTAAAGTTTTACAGTGAAGACTAATTAAACATCAGGCAAGGTATTGTAATTACATTGGAAAAAATGTGGAGGAGTTAATATTTCCAAGGATCTAAACTTAGACCTAGAGCCCAGCAAATGTACTAGCTACAAAATCTTAAGATCACATAGATCTGAACAAAACAAGAATTTTATCTTGAAAGGAAGGTAAAGCTGAAACTCATGCAGCACATTTTTTGCAGTCACTTATCTAGTGCATATGCCTGACAGAAGTAGCAACAAGTCTGAACAAGAAACACTTGATATTCTTATACAATAAGGATCAATGCATGCATGTTCATATAACCTAAAGTTGCTTTGTGAAAGTCTTATTTCAAACCAAATGTGTCAATATGATCAGAACATTTGGCCTAGCCTGGAGGGAGTTGGTAAAGAGAATTCCGTAGGGAGTACAGCAATCACAAACACAAATATATCTGTGGGTGATGAAGAATGTAGTGAGAACATTGCACCAGCTAAGAATGTCTTGCAGCACTTGACTTGCTTGTGCATGACAGAAGGGCGTGTTTTTGCACGTAGGCTGCCTTCAGAAATGCAACTGAGGACAACACAAACCATGAGACATTAATTCATAATGCTCCGTAGAAATCGTATTATTCCTTATACTGAAAACAAGAAATAAATGTCTAATGTGTCTAGTTCAATGTTTTTTTTTAGGCATTTTTGAATTTCACATGCATTCATCATTGAAAAGTGGTAATTTTTGTCAAAAGTCCCTTTTGTAATGTGCAAAATTGAGGCTCTGCAGAATCTTGGGACACATCCAGGCTTCAACACAATGCAACATCTGAGTATGTCTGGAGAGTGGAGCTCTCTTTTGCATTTTGTCTACTAATCTTGTGGCTCAGGTGTGTGGAAATCATGTGGTCACTAAAAGGATCTAGTTTCTTGCTTAGATAGCATCAGAGCAGCTCCATGCAAATAATTACACAGACCAAGACTACTACTGTAGCCATGAACCTTTTTTAAGAAACAAATTCAGGTAACACTTTACAATACAGGTGCACAACTATGCATAATGTTAATGAGTGAACTAATGCTTACTTGATGATTAATTAATACATGAGCTAAACATGAAATAATTAAGTGTATACATTAACAGACAACAGAGTCATGTGTACACAGTCATTAATAAATGTAATTGTTAAGCATTAATAAACCTGTTACTGTTTTTTTTTTTATTATTAATATTATTAATTAGAGTATTAATTGCAGTCATTTGCACTATTTGGTGATAATGCAGGTTTTCCCCAGTTATAGGTTTTAAGATTTAAAATGTTTAAATAGCACCTGTTTTTCTTAATGATAATCTCTTAGTCTCTTTTCAGATAACAAAGTGTTATTAATGGCTATGTAAAATAAACATTATTATTATTATTATTATTATTATTATTATTAATATTATTATTACACCCCATGAACTCAAGCTGCAAGGATACATTTGTTAGTTATTACTTATTTTAATGAATCATTAGTTAATACATGTTTATCATATAACTTGTCAACATTCAGCATGAATTGATGATGATGTGTCCCTCCAAATAAAGTCATGACATAAGTATATGTATACAAATAATTAATTAACTTATTTACATAACATTCATTTTTGGCTGATACAAGAAATCTAATTCATAAATCAATTAAATCATTGACAAACATTATTATGTGAGCAGTGGCAATAATTTACTGAAGCACACATACACACACACACACACACACACACACACACACACCATATTATAATGATTCATGATAGGTTAATTGTTATGAGCCAGTCTAGGGTTAGGCCACACAGTGTAATTAAAAAGCAAGGGGTTATGTGTAAGGTAGAGATATAGAGTAAGTAGTGCTCTAAGGGTTAAACAGGGATCAGACACACAGGAGTTAACTCAGGAGTGATATATTGGGGTAACACACAGTATATATGTTAAGTAAGTTGCTCTACACACAAAAACGGTGTAAGGGTTCAACTTCAGGGCAGACCAAGGCCAAAATAATTAATAAAAAACACTGTTCTTACAACCTAACTTACTTGAAAAAGCGTAAAATAAAGACAATTACATTACTTTACTCCCTTAACAAAAAGAGAGAACAAAGTCCACACCCAACAGATATGGCAGTCACACACCTACTACCAGGGAATATAAAGTGTGAATATTAACAAGAACATTAGTATAACTATTTACAAAACAGCTAAGGATAACAAAGGGACAGATCAATCTCATAATCAGGAACAGGATAAGCACAGTTCAAAAACCAGACAACAAAAACATGGAGCTTACTCAAAAACAATGCAGCTAACTAAGCATCGACGGTACGAAGTTTCGGCACTGGCTTCTGGCGCACTAAATACCGTCCCTCAATGATGATGTTATCTTAGAGCGAAAGCGGCAACACAAGGCTGATGGAGTAGCAGCACCAACCTGGCAGAATAAACACACATACACACACACACACACTTGTTGTGTATGAATGTTACAACCTGCAGTGTGCAGGTTTGTGTGTGTTTTTTGTGTGTGTTTAGTCAGCGCAGGCTGGTACATCCGAAATTCCAGTCCGGGCCTTCCTACTCTGCTTCCTGCTCCTCAGCTGCTACTTCATCAACTACAACCATTGTGTTGCCACTTTCGCACCAAGATAACGTCTCCATTGACGGTATCAAGTGCGTCAGAAGCCAGCGCCGATATCTTCAACCTGTCGATGCTTAGCTAGCGTTGTGTATAGGTTTTACCTTAAAACCTATAATTGGGGTGAACCTGCATTGTCACCAAATAGACCCTTCAAAGCACAAATGATTGTAATTGCAGTTAATACTGTAATTAATTATATTAATTCACAAAACCAGTAACAGGTTTATTAATGCTTAACAATTACATTCATTAATGGCTGTGTACACATGACTCTGTTGTGTGTTAATGTATATGCTTCATTATTTAATGTTTAGCTCATGTATTAATTAATCATCAAGTAAGCATTAGATCACTCATTAATATATGCTTAGTTGCACACCCATATTGTAAATTGTTACCCAAATCCACATTCTTGTGCAATGTTCCAGAGGATTTAGTTTTTACACTGAAATGGGTTTGTTTGTGATCCTGAGCTATGGCGTCTAAATCCATGAATCACTATAACCAGTTTTGCCAGAATCATAGTTTTCCTATGGAATATGATTACTTCTGCAGGTTGTTTTGTTTTTTTCTTGCACTGCAGGTTGGTTGGTAGTTGGGAGTTTCACATATATTAGTGTATTTATAAACGTTTATTGTTTAACAGGGCATATTGTGTTGGACAGTACGAAAGTGCTTGTTATGCTCAGTGAATTATACATCCATTACCTATGCTGATTATCACTATTATTAACTAACTAACTATTATTATGCTAAGGATCACAGGGAATCTGGAGCCAATCCCAGCTGACTTCAGGCAAGAGGTGGGGTACACCATGGGCCAGTCGCCAATCTATCACAGATCTGACACAGAGACAAACAGCCATTCACACTCACAGGCAATTTAGACCTTAGTTTACCTAATCTGCATACCTATTAGTTGACCTAATCTGCATATCTTTGGACTGTGGGAGGGACCAGAGCACCAGGAGGAAATCCACACAGGTTGAGGAGAACATGCAAACTCAAACAAAGTAAGCCCCAGTCAGCCAGAAGCTTTGAACTCAGAACTTACATGCTGTGAGGCAACAGTGTTAACCACTACACCACCATTCCGCCCACTCAATGAATTCATTTACTTATTTTCCTAAGGCCATATTTACAGCTGGTGTCATATGTTCAAATGCAACATCATTATTTACACAGGGAAAGTTAGTCTACATTGTGTACAAAAAGATGTGAATGAGCTTTATTAAAACTGAAAGTCATGGTATTAATTAACAGAATAAAATAACAAGATGTTGATATTTAACTAGGGTGACCATATTTTGGTTTTCAAAAAAGAGGACACCTCAGCCGGGGGGGAGGGGGGGAATATACAAATGTGTCGATATAGTCAGGATGATCTGATCGATGAGTTTTATTGGCCCTAAAGAACATTGTGGACCCTAGGCCTAGATTAAACTGAACATTTTGAACAAAAAACAACACATTTCTTATATAAGGCCACAGATTTGAAAACCAAAAGCTCAGAGGCTGTTAATGTACATACTTCATTATTTTCTGATGTGCTAGAGGATGAATATAGATTTATGTGAAAGTGTTCCCAACATATGCATTCTATGATGTTTGTTTGTAAATATTACACTATACAATGAGGTCCAAATGTCTGAAACCATCTGAAAATCTGGGACTTTTCTCACTTAAATTGGAAATAAACAGGCTTTAGAATTTTGAAATATTTAAAACAAAGAAAGTAAATGTTCAATAGCTTGAATATTTAATATTCAAATATTTATTATTCAAAGATGTAAAGATTGCAGATATTTCAAATATTCTCAATAATATTGTTGTCAATAATATCATTTATTATAAAAAAAATGTTGTATTGAATTACAAAAGAATGCAATGTTGAAGCATTTTTTCTAGTAGTCTCAAACATTTGGACCATTTGTCAATGGTAATCATGATTTTGGACTTTAATGGAAGGTTTGGAGGGGGGGATCAGAAAATTTTGGTTTTGAGCTGATTTAATTGTCCACTGAGGTCATGAACCCAGATTTTTATGGAGAGAAAGTATTTTCCTTCTAATGATGTCTCATGTAAGTCTTGGAAATTATTTTTGATTAGTTACGTGACTACTGTAACATTATACATGTTACACATGTGTCACTATTCAGCATAAAGCAGGCACAGTGTGACTAAAACTGAGGCCTGGGACTAAACCTTCATTTTAAAAAAATTTAAACAGACCTATTCCACATGCTCCATACCACATGTGCAGTTTGATTAAATGCTGAGCAAAGCAGATTCCAGCATCTGGCTTGCCCCTTGAACATTGGTGTCATGGTGCTGGCGCCATCGTGGCATAGCTAGACACAAGTGCAGGATCCGGAGACAGAGGTAAAAACTGTACAGTGTTTATTAAAACACAACAGGCAGAGGTACAAAATTGGCAGGCAGAGAGAGTAATCCACAAACGGAAAAAGGGGTCGAGCGATCAGCAAACAGAGTATTATAGGCAGTCCAAAAACAGTAGTCAAAACAGAAAACAGAGTAAACGAACATGGGAATATAACGCTCGGCAGTAGTGTCGCGGGGCTAGACTAATGCTGCGCAAATTACAAAGCGCAAAGGCAGTCCTTTAAAACACGGCATAATTAGTCCATAAATGAGATGCACCTGTCTCCCCTTGGCAGTCCTCATGGCTGAGAGCAGGTGCTCATGGGAACTGTAGTCCGTGTAGTCTCCGTTTCGCTCTGAGAGCAACATAGCAAGAGGAAACACCGCGCATGTGGCCGAGTCATCAAAGGTTGACTAGGTCATAACACTAGTCCTCAGGAAAATATCCCCAAAAATAAAAATAAAAATAAGCCACCTCAGGATGACTGAAAAGTGTCTAATCTAGTCCACTTTTTTCCTATTTTCTGATCTTTTTTTGTGTTCAAAACTGTGGCCCTATATAAGAAATGTTTTTTTTTTTCATTAAGGATGACATTGGTCAGACCTAACCCTAACCCTAGGTAGTAGTGATCATATTCCAGTTGGTTCTATGACATTCCAGGTGGTTGCTAGAGTGTTGCTATGTGGTTGCAATGCTATCTTAGAAACCAAACCAGCTATGCTATCTCAGGTTGTTATGGTATTCTAGGTGGTTGTTAGGGTGTTGCTAGGTGGCTGCTTTGGCTGCTATTCCAGACAAAATGGCAGGTCATTTAGCCAAAATATTTAGGAAATATACATAGAAAACACTGTTGGATCGGGTCTGTATGTGTACCTCATTCTCTGAGAGGACATGGATGAGGCGGATGGAGCATTTTGGAACAGCACTGTTCTTGTGGTTGAGGGCTGCTAAGATTCGAGGTAGGTGACCAAGAGGAGGAACCTGATCAGCCAACTGAGTCTGAGTACTGAACAAACACACAGCTGCTGTGGTGACTGTCTCTAACGCCTCACCCTGAGATGTGAAGAGTGGCAAAGAAAGAAGAGATGAGGGAGGGCACAAGGAAGAGAAGAATAAAAAGAGGAGAAGAAAAGAGAAGAGGAAAAAAAGGAGGTGAGGCGAGGAGAAGTAGGGCAAGGTGAAAAGGACATTGCATGGAAAGAAGAAGAAGGGCATGAAAAAGGTAAACAGCACATGCAGTGGAGAGGACATGAGGAAGGAAAGTTTAAAACCAGAAAGAAAAAGGGATAAATAGTTATTTTAAATCAAGACAAATCATATATAATCATCTTGTTTTGTGGATAAATTAGATATTATAGCTATATTTAGTGCATAGGCTCACATTAGGGTGGTTCTTCTCCAGCAACTCAGTGAGGGTCTCAAGCAGGGAGACAAGGAAATCTCGAGGCTTGCGCAGCACCCAGCCTGGCTGAGCAATGAAGATGCGCAGAAACACTCCACCAACCTCCAGCTCACCCTGTCCAGCTGCATAAAGTATTGTGAAGTCCTCAGGAAGCTACACAAATACACACATTGGCACAAATAGACACATTCAGCTAAATATTTAAATCACCTCCCCCAAATTAAAATGAAAACACACTACTGCACATTTCACCTTCCAATTGACATCAGGATTATCTTTCTGTTGCTTGAAATGTCTGCAAGAAGAAGAGCAGAAAGAAAAAGTTGATAAAAAATATATAATAAGAAAATTGGGATGAATTCCATTACAATAAGTTTAGATTATAATTGGATGTTCCATAAAAAATATAAATATATAATAAGCCTTATTCATTTAGGTGAATGTGAATGAATTTATTTGTAAATCATTTGCAAGAACATTTAAGTATGATATTAGAAGTTCATAAAAATTCAGCAAGGTATGTTTGTATCCACTTACTGGTTTGAGTAAATTCATGTATAAGGAAACTCACTAATGTAAACCTCAAATGATCTGCTTCAAACAATATAATTTCCCAATTAATGCAATTTTATATGCAAATTATGCTGTCAAGTTAAAATTACATATTTATTTCAATTACATACATGCTCCAATTTAATGAACATTTAGTTAGAATTGTCATTTGATATCAGTGACTTGAAGGCAATCCAAAACAAATCCATAAATTAAAACAAAAGATTATTCATTTAATAGCACAAAAGAAATCCTGTTATTTGCAAAACAAATTTAGTGAAATGAAGCCAAAACCATCTTCGTAAGTTTACACGCTCATGTACTGTCTACTATTTCGTTTCAGATGTCATGTATGAATGTTTCAATCATAGGTGAGATGGCAAATAAAACCTGAGTATCTGTGGTTGTTCATTTTGTCTGTAATTACGTCTTGTTCATCTTGTTCATCAAAGCAATGCAAACATTGTCTCTGGAAGAAGTATAGACAGACCTTCAGTCTGTGCATTTGGTAGCTGTCATCATCAGCTATTTATGAGCTTTGTCTTTCATGGGGTATTGGGGGTGTCAGTAAATATAAATAATCTGTGCTCTGTGCTTTTTTACGCTATGGGCAATTTATTACCATGTCCATACACATGAAAAAATTCAGAATTAATTTAACTTTGGGCCTGTGGGTTTTTTGGGGCTAAAAAAAACATACATACAAAACTTTATTAAATGACAATGAGGCCCAATGTATAATTGTCTCCTTTTCTTTCCACACACTATGAAACCTAGTTTGTCCTTGAATGCATATACTGAATATGAACGTGATTGAAGGAGCCACTCACTCAACCATCATTTCCCGAACAGTGGTGGAAACGGTTTCTCGCGATGTGTCATTCCAAATCAGTTCTGGATTTTCGTGAGTGCCCTCAAAGATGTGCACAGCGGCTTCAGCATTGTCTCGCATGGCATCCATGAAAACGCCTGGCAGAAAACGCAACAGGATCAGACGTACCTGTGCTCCACAAAAGACAGGAGGGAAAGAAGACAATTTAAAAACAAAATTAGAAGCATTAGATTTAATTAACAGAATAAATTTTGCTAATGAGGTACTGAAGCAAATAATGCTGCCTTTGATTTAGCAGTATTAGGAAACCCAATCTCTTGAATAAGCCTGTCATTTCATAGTGCCACAGAGTCAACTTTAGCCATAGCAGGATATTATACATTCACATTGTGTAAACCATGGAAGATTTAAAAAAAGTTTAAATCTAAACAAAGAAAATCCATAGTATAAAAACATAATTTGAACTTCACTTTTAATCTCTCAAACCTACCACTTTTATTATGTTACCACAATATAGTATTTATAATTTACAATAAATTATACAGTTGAGGCCAAATGTTTAAAGACATTTGGCTGAAGACATTTAAACTCCTCCTCATATTTCATGTTACCATACATGTTCTATATTAAGTCAATTATGGGATCTACTTCATTTCCATAAGAGGTAATTAAAAAAAAATTTAAATCTAAGATTTTAGTCAGATTTATTTAAGCTTTTATTAACTACAGATATGGATATGGATTTAAGGGGGTTAAATGTTTACACACTTTTAATTGTGTGTATTTGCTGACTGTGGCAGGTAGGGGCATGGTTTAGCATGAGTCTGCAGCAGAAGTATGGGGGAGTAGTTGGTTATCATAGCATACCTGTTGCTTATCTGTGGGGACTTTATTAACAAGCTGTTCTCTCATTTTCTCTTAGTGTGTACTCATATGTTCAATTGCCTCGTACTGTACATGGGAGTGATTGTCCCCCCTCACCACTACATTGCTGGCCTGTGAACACACTGCACTTAACGTTTCACTCCCGGGGTTGCTTACGTCATCATGATGCCACTTTTTCTGTTGAAGAAAAGCACTAGCTTAACAATATGGAGACTTTTTTTGGGCACAGTGACACAGCCCTCTCACATGCTGTCCAGATTTTTCGAAAGCATCTGACATTGCAGGAGGAATCTGCAGCTTTACTTGCCAACTACAATACACATTCATCAATTCGTCAGAATTTGTGGTTTTTTGTTTGTCCACCTGACTCCTGAGGATTGACCACAAGTCCTCAGGGAGTTTCCTGGACATGGACCCAAAATTTCAATGTTTTGTTCCCTGAGCCACTTAGTTATCACTTTTGCCTTATGGCACGGTGTACCATTATGATGGAAAAGGCATTGTTAATCAGCAAATTCTTCCAAATAATTCCAGTTATTCTTGGATGGTTTGGAGAAGTTGCTCTCGGAGGATGTTTTCATACCATTCTTTTTTCATGTTGTGTTCTTAGGCAAAATTGTGAGTGAGCCAACTCCCTGGGCTGAGACAACCCCACACATGAATGGTCTCAAGATGCTTTACTGTTGGCATGACACAGGACTGATGGTAGCGCTCACCTTATCTTCTCCAGACAATCTTATTTCCAGATGCCCCAGGCAATGAGAAAGGGGATTCACCAGAGAAATGACTTTACCCCAGTCCTCAGCAGTCCAATCCCTGTACCTTTTGAAGAATATTAGTCTGTCCCTGATGTTTTTCTTGGCGAGAAGTGGCTTCCTTGATGCCCTTCTTGACACAAGGCCATTCTCCAAAAGTACAAATGCTGAATCAACTTTAGGAGATGGTCCTGGCAATTGCTGGACTTTCTTGGGCACCCTGAAGCCTTCTTCACAACAATTGAACCTCTCTCCTTGAAGTTCTTGATAATCCAGATAAACAGATGATTTAGGTGCAATCTTACTAGCAGCAATATCCTTGCCTGTGAAGTTCTTTTTGTGCAAAGCAATGACGACTGCACATGTTTCCTTGCAGGTAATCATGGTTAACAGAAGAAGAACAATGATTTCAAGCACCACCCTCCTTTTAAACCATCCAGTCTGCTATTCTAAATCAATCACCATGACAGCGTGATCTCCAGCCTTGTTCTCGTCAACACTCCCACCTGTGTTAACGAGAAGAAATACTGAAATTATGTCAGCAGGTCCTTTTGTAGCATGGCTGAAATGCAGTGGAAATGGTTTTTTTGGGATTAAGTTGGTTCATGGCAAAGAGGGACTTTGCAATTAATTGCAATTCATCTGATCACTCTTCATAATATTCTGGAATATATGCAAATTGCCATCACAAAAACTGAGGCAGCAGACTTTGTGAAAACACTGCACAACAAAGTTTTTGCTTCTTGAACACTGTTGGGTGGTTCTTATAGATTTTTGGGTGCTGATCACGAATATCACATAAAAATTTACCCATCACGTACCGTTTCAGAAAAATGGCTAGGCAGCACACATGAAAGAAACATATGAGAATATGGAACTGTTGCTGAAGTACGTCCAGTATACCAGGTACAACTGGAATATCTGTGGAGATCTTAAAGTCGTTGCTCTGTTACTAGGACTGCAGCTC
>JAQMYM010000019.1:7906545-7925855 GCA_030014255.1 Parauchenoglanis ngamensis | reverse complement strand
CGGTTTGAAGATCTGTTAGTTGGGCTGGAAAAAATTGCCTGGAAAGCCTTCAAAGACGTTGTTGACAATTTTCTGGGTAATTACAGAGCCCCAAACTACAATCAGCTGCATAATTTGGACTTCTTCCCCGCAAATCTCGGTGCTGTCAGTGACGAACACGGTGAAAGGTTTCACCAGGACAACGACGGAGAAACGATACCAGGGCAACTGGAATCCATCAATGCTTGCTGACTACTGTTGGACACTGCAATGTGATGCACCAGACATTGAATACTGTAGACAGCTGTGCTGTTAACTGGTCTGAATCATTTAGATTCAGGTATCGCGGGATTAACTCATGAGATTTGGGGGACGCGATGGGGGCGGGAAAAACCTCAATAACATGTATGAGATGTTCCGGTTGCTGGCGAGCTCTAATAAACTAGAAGTTTACTTTACCAACAGTTTATCCGTATTATTCAAGACAAACAACATGGTGTCAGAAGTGGGATGACTCCTGGCATGAACACATTTCTCAGACTGCTTTGGATCCACCAACAGCAAGCTACAATGGCAGACGGTTTCAGATGCCCCGACCCCCTCGTCTTTCATGGAAAGGTAGCAGAGCAATGGTGCAGGTTTGAACATGAATACGACATTTTTATTGCCGCTGCTCACAGCGACAAACCAGCCAGAACCAGAGCCTACATACTCCTTAACCTTGCGGGTCCCAAAGCCATAGAGAGGGAGCGAACATTCACCTACGCACCCGCAGTTCTGTCGGCAGACAACGAGGTGACTAGAGAAGTGTAGTCCAGGGAAGATCCCGAATGTCTTAAAAGAAAATTCAAAGAAATATGCAACCCTGAAACAAACATGATAATAGAGAGGCACAATTTCAACACCAGAAATCAAAAGCCCGGCGGCACGATCGAGGCATACGCGAGTACATTAAGAAATCAAGCTACAAATTGCGGCTTTGGCACATTAGAAGACGAGCTGATACGAGATAGGCTCATCTGCGGAATTAGTAGTGACACCGTTCAGACGAACTTTGCTCAAAGAGACTGACCTTACACTTTCCAAAGCCATATGCATCTGTCAAATTAGTGAACTCACAGAAAAGCACATAAAAGCCTTCTCTGTACAAACAGCTATAACAACTGCTTGTGTAGACACTGTACAAGTAAGACAAAGAGGATTAAATAGACAAACAATGCTCAACAAAACAAGGCAACTTATTGATTAGGAATTGTGGTGGAACAACCGAAACGCGATCATTCTCCAGCTTTTGGAGAGCATCGTCATAACTGTGGCAAACAGAATCACTTCAAAAGTGTATGCAGGTCTGCTAAATCAAACAAAGCAAATAAACAGGTAAATCAGCTATGCGCTGAAACAGACGCCGACATTGAAGCTGGCAGTGATGACACATTCACCATTGATGGCTTATCCTTACATGATGAGCAAGATAAAAACAGTAATTGTCAAGAAAAGGAAGGACATTGCTTTGTGTCAGTGAATGACAATAACCTCAAGCTAAAAGTTGATACCGGGGCCAAATGCAACGTCATGTCTCTACACACATATGAACTGGTAAAGCAAAATGAAGAACTGTGCAGGCCAATTAAGCAAATCATACTTGTAGCATTTGGTGGATCTCTGATTAAACCAGTTGGTATAGTGACACTACAGTGCAGAATAAATGGACTAAAACACAACCTACAATTTCAAGTAGTGAGTAAAAATGTGCAGTTCATCCTAGGCTTACAGGATAGCATAAAGATTAAACTAGTCACCTTTAGCAGTGAAGTATATCACAGACACCGTTCAGGATCAAACACTGTCAAAGAAAGTATTTCAGGAATACACAGATCTATTCAAAGATGAACTTGGTGACCTACCTGTGACCTACTCAATGAAAGTGGATCCAAACCTGACACCAGTCGTCAGCCCTCCACGCCGCGTCCCAGCCGCAATGCAGAAGAAAGTAAAGTGAGAGCTCAGAAGGATGCAAGCCTTAGGGGTAATTGAACCAGTGGATGAGCCCACAGAATGGGTCTCCAACATGGTGGCTACACACAAGAAGGAGACGGGGGGACGTTCGCATTTGCATAGATCCCAGGAACCTAAACCAGGCCCAGATGCGTCAACACCACCCAATGCGAACAGTGGAGGAGGTGGCTGCTCAGATGTCAGGTGCCACCATCTTCTCTGTTCTGGACACAAAGAGCTCCTTCTGGCAAGCCAGGCTGGATGAGGCCTTGTCTCTCCGTACCACATTTACAACTCCTTATGGCAGATTCAAATTCTTGAAAATGCCATTTGGCATCAGCACAGCCTCAAAAGTTTTGCAAAGGGCTATGGAACAAATATTTGCAGGATATCCATGTGCCATCATCGTGGCCAACAGAATTGTGGGTGGCAAAGGACCTGAGGAACACGAGATAAACTTGAGAAAGGTGATGGATCGTGCCAGACACGTGAAACTCTGACTGAACCCAAAGAAATGCAGGTTTGGGCTCAAAGAGGTGAACTATGTCGGTCACAGGTTTACAGACAAAGGACTTAAGGCAGATCCCAAGAAAATCAAAGTGATCAGTGAAATGCCACCTCCGGAAGACAAAGTGGCTCTTCAACGCTTTCTAGGAAAGATCAACTACCTAGGGAAGTTCATTCCAAACCTAAGTGAACTGACAACACCACTGCGGCAACTGCTACATACGGATGTGGTATGGAGCTGGACACAGTATCAGCAGAAGGCATTCAGTGAGCTCAAAACATGCATCACCAGCCCACCTGTGCTTCACTACTACAACGTGGAAAAGCCACGTAACACTCACCTGTGACACCTCCCAACATGGTCTTGAAACTGCTTGCCTCCAGGACAGAAACCCGGTGGCATATGCATCATGCACATTGACCCAGACAGAGACAAGATATGCACAAATAGAGAAAGAATTACTTGCAGTAGTGTTTGCCTGCTACAGGTTCTATGACTATGTCTATGGTAAGCCAGTCACGATTGAGACCGATCATCAGCCCCTAGTCACCATACACAACAAGCCATTTCACGCAGTTCCAGCTCGCTTACAGTGTATAATGTTGCAGTTGCAGAAGTTCAACCTGACTTTCACCTACAAAAAAAGGAAAGCATCTTTACCTGGCAGACACCCTCTCCCGTGCACCGCAGTGCAGCGTCGGCCCACAAGAAGCAGAACACCCCGAGTTCGAGGTAATAACACTTCAAATGATATCTCCACGGCGTCTTGAAAAACTTCGCAAGCACACAGCTTTAGACAGTGTCCTCCAGAAGGTCACCAGCTGTATTCAAAATGGTTGGCTAAGACGTATAAGAAGTGTACCCATTGAGGTTAGACCATTCTTCAACTTTCGTGATGAGCTGCTCGTTGAGAATGAAATTGTCATGAGAGGAGAGCTGTGGTCCCTAACTCCCTGAATTCTGAATACCTGCGAAAACTACACATGGGACATCCAGGGGTGGAGTCAATAAAGAAAGGACGAGGGAAAGTGTTTTCTGGCCATCATTGAATGGGGATAGTGGCCATCAGTGAACGGGGATAATGGCCATCAGTGAACAGAGACTGCCATTTCAACATGCAGTGTGTGTAATAGCCTGATGCCACGCCAACATAAGGAACCATTAAAACTGCACACAGTCCCTGACCTACCGTGGTCTATTGTTGCTACCGACATCTTTGAATGGAAAAGCCACCACTACCTGGTGCTTGTTGACTCATACTCCGGGTGGTTTGAAATTGACCAGCTCAACAGCCCATCCTCCAGGTCGGTCATAAATTAGCTGAAGCGCCATTTCTCCGTCCATGGCATACCAATGAAATTGTACTCAGACAATGGTACCAGTACACTAGTCAAGCACTTCATGACTTTGCTGAAGCATGGGACTTTCAGTTGTTGACAAGTAGTCCCGAGTATCCGCAGTCCAATGGACTCAGTGAAAGGGATGTGAGGAGTGAGAAAAAGCTGTTGGAGAGCACAGAGCAAGACGGGACTGACTTCTACCTGAACCTGCTTGGGATACGGAATACACCCCATGACAAGATCCTTGGATCATCAGAACAAAAACTACTGTCCCAACGCACTCGAACAACCCTGCCTGTCTGCAAACATTTGCTTAAACCAACAGCAAAGGCCACCACCAAGATCAAGGCACAACTAACAAGGAATCGCACAATACAGAAACACTACTATGACAAGACCAGCTAGCCACTACCCCCCCCTCGCACCAAACCAGGTGGTAAGATTTCAAACGAAAAAGGGGCATGACAAAGTGGGGATTGTAAGGAGAAGGTGTGCTGAACCACGCTCATACGTAAGAGTCTGAAGGAATACCGACGCAACAGATGCCACATCTTGTCTGTTATGGAGCCACAGCCTTCACATACCAATGAACTAGACACGTCACAGCACACACCTGATTCGGCGATCAACAAAACATCACTGTCTGATCATACTGAACAGGCACCACCAGAACAGTGCCATAAAGAACTTAGTCAAGAAAAGACTTCCACCAACGCCTCACAGCAATACATGGAGGCGCAGGCTGAAAGCCCAGTTCAGTCCACCACTTCTATGTATCTCACCAGGTTTGGCAGAGTGTCTAGACCAAATAAAAAATATGAGTTAAATGAAATGCAAGTTTTGCAATTCTGAGATAACTGAATAGATATGTTGTTTGCTAGTGTAAATTGTGTTACAGTTTTGAACGGTCCAGGTTGTAGGTTCAGATGGACAGACTCGTATAAATTTATTTCATGCAAGTGGAAGCAGGTGAATTTTCATTTAATGTGATATGTATGTTACATATACGTACATTACATAACATAAGTATGTGATTTAGATTTACTACTGTTGGGAGCATGGCTAAAGAAGGAGGATGTAGACAGCTGTGCTGTTAACTGTTCTGAATCGTTTAGATTCGGGTATCACGAGATTAACTCACGAGATTTGGGGGACGCGCTGGGGCGGGAAAAACCTCAATAGCATGTATGAGATGTTCCGGTTGCCGGCGAGCTCTAATAAACAAGAAGTTTACTTTACTAACTGTTTATCCGTATTATTCAAGATGAACAACAAATACAAAAGAAAATCAGGAGCAAAACACTTTTAATTCTGTTGAATTTAATAGTTTATGTGAAACATAAACATGACTAAATACGTTATTGTCCGAAAACATAAATGTCTATTTCTCAGAGTTCCTACATGATGCAGTAAAACCAAAATTATATTTGTGCATACCCAGTAGGTACCTGTCAAAATCAGCAAAAACTTTTCAGGAAGCAAGACTTTTCAAAAAAGCTTGAGCCAATCCCAGAAGTTTCGGGTAAGAGGCAGGGTACACCCTGGGCAGGTCACCAGTCCACCACAGGGCCAACACAGACAAACAGCCACACACGCTTGCATTCACCTATGGGCAATTTAGAGTAGCCAGTTGACATAATCTGCGTGTCTTTGGACTGTGGGAGGCACCCGGAGGAAACCCATGCATGCACGGGGAGAACATGCAAACTCCGCGCAGAAAGGCACCCTGGGTGACCCGGGGATCGGACCAAGGACCTTCTTGCTGTGAGGCGACAGTGCTACCCACTGCACCAACCACCCGTAATCACTGATCGTTTCAATGAAATTTTCAAAGGTTAGTCCTAGTTTTTCTGTCCAATGTCTACTTTACAGACAGGAAAAAGAAAATCTGAGACATGCAGCAACAACTCTAAATTGATACAGAATGACCCACATTTATGTGACATACACCAACTCCTCATAAATGAGCTGTTATTATACAAAAAAAATAATGTATTATAACAAACATTAATATAAATGTTATTGGCTTTTCAGCTAGAGCTATTGTACTATCCAGTCCATGCTGTCATTGAAAATGAATCAATGCCTTCTTACTAATCAGATTGGGAAATTTGACATTACTGTTAAATGAGACACCAGTTTCATTTTACACTTAAAATTTTATTAGTCAGGAGCACATATTCAAAAATAATTTTCATTGCTGCAGTTTGGAACAACCCTACAAATGGTTTCTGTGTTCCCTTTTGAAGATCCTGTTAAGATTTTATCATTTACAAATGGATGGCAACAACAATCTCATTTTCAGGCAGAATTATTAAAAAGGGACTAAAAGCACGGCATAATAAACAATTAAATTAGTACAAAAATTATTTATTGTTCTGAACACAAAATAAGCTAGTATGGTTGAATAATGATTAATAGTGTTTCTCACCTCCAGAGGAAAGGTAGGCTGCTCGTTATACACACGAACAAAGATCTCTCCCACAATGAGCTCTTTACTGTGTTCACTGAAGACAAACTCTGCTCCAAAGCTTTTGTCACATTCACCCTATCATCAACACAGAGATCTAGTTTTATACTGACAAACATATGCAAGCAATACAAGGAAAAAAAAGACAAATGCTGAACTCAAGGAACCTTGACACAGACACTTGTTAATGCGCAATGAATGATGGACACAACAATAAAGTGATGATCAAGCTCTAGACTCACTGAGATTCCCACAATTCAACTGATTCAAACCAAACCTGCTCTAACACGTACTCAACTCATACACTAATCATTAGGCCATTTATGAATTAAACCATTTGTGATATTGAGAGCAGAGCAGGTGATTACTAAGTAAGATAACTGTTCATATGCTCCACAAATGATGTAAGAAACATGAGCTTATTTTGCTTACCCTTTTTATGTTTCCTTCTTGCTGTACCTCAAGAAACTCAAGGAGCTCAGCTCTGGTTCCATTGTTCCAGATCAGATATGGAGTCTCAGAATTGCAATTAACCAACTTTAGCACCTAAATCGGCAATGAACAACAAATCAGTACATGTTTAATCTATTCTTAATATACTATTGATGACTTTAATATGTAGCCGTTAACTATATTTTGATGCACAATACGGTCCAAGAAATGGGTTTTTTTTTCTGAATCAATGAAATACTAGTAAATATGCCATATTTCAAACCAATTCCACCTGTTATATCCTATTACACAGCGCATTTAGAAAACCACTGCTGAAGCAGTGCAACTTCAAGTTAAATTTTTTTTTTCCAAAACTACATCTGATCATGAGAGAAATTTCACTTAGGCAGATATAGCATGCAGCTTTCCAATCAGTTTAATTTTATTTTTTTATTCCCCTTTGTCCACAACACATGCAGAAAAGCACTCCCAAAGAAGTACAACTTCAAGCTTAAATATTTATTCTTCCTAAACTACATCTGATCATAAGAGAAATTTAAACTTTGCCAATATAGCATGCAGCTATCCAATCATCCCATTAATTGACAGCAACGTAATGCATGAACTCATCCAGATACAGGTCAAAAAGCTTTGCTCATGGCATGGTTGTTGGCAAATGGAATTCAGCAAATGTAATGCCTGTCTTATTAAATTTGCACGTGCAATTGCTGTTCCCGAAGTGTCACATTGCGGGTGTCAATTCAGCTTGAAGAGGCATCATCCTTTATTTTGCATTTTTAGATGGAAATACCTTAAAGCTACACTATGAAGGATTTATTAGGAGAATTTATTAGCAGAAATTGAATACAGTATTCATAAGTATGTTTTCATTAGTGTGCAAATTGTAACAAACTTGTAATTACAAATCATTATGTTTTTGAAAGCTTAGAATGAGCCATTTATATCTACATAAGGTAAAGGGTCCACGTCTAATGGAAGCCACCATGTTGTGCCTCCATGTTGCTACATCAGTCCAGAATGGACAAACCTCTAGAGGGCGCCTTCCACATTTCGTGTTTTTACAAGTGGCATCATGAAGCCGGAAGAAAGAAGAAAGGAAAGGAATCAGTGTTTCCTGGCTGACAAATTTGAGAACCCAAACTTTATAAATATGGAGGATCATTATTTAACACAAGAAACAGCTTGAATCCCCTTCAAAGAAGCGAAAGCATAAAGCAAAATGAGGACAGTGAAATCGGGATAGACAACGGCATGGATAAACACAGTGTGGCTTTTCCCAGATGGAAATCCCTGATAAAGGACAAATGTTATCAGAGTGATGCCGAAGTTGCCTGTTTGGTGCTAGACAGTTAATTGGCTTTAAATAATGTCAAAATATCGCTGCATGATACTGGCCCTATATAATATTGACATAATCATTCATTAGTGTCGCTGATGTTTCCCAAGTAATGACTCAGGTTTCACTCCGAAACAGACCAAACTTCAGACTACAGTAACACTGCTACAGGTAAAGCACAGAGCTGCTGTATAAATACCACTTTCCACTGATATCGGACAGACAAATATAATCAAATAATTTTAAAATAACAAACCTCTGTGTGTAGAGGTTGCAAATATGGTTTGTAGTTGATTCAAATCTGTAACTACACAGCTAGATAGCAGAAATAGTGTACATAGTGTAGCTTTAAACTGCATATTCATGACGGCAACAAAAATGCCATTTTACTGTTAGCAAATCAGCTTGTGTGTTTGTTTTGCAGATGTTTTCAGGTTTTTACAAATACAAGCCTTGTGTAAATTAGCGTCACTGAGTATAAATACCAAATGAGTAAAATGCATCAGTTCTTAGGTGAAAACTTTTGACTTTACCGCAATCATTACTTTTCATTAGATTGTCTCACAATGTATAGAACTCCAAAATCATGAAACTATACAGAGCAACGTAGGACAGAATGAGGAAAATTACCACCATCAGTCTAAATTTTTTGAGATTTCTCTTCTCACCTCAGCAGGTGAGCTGGTGCCCAGTTTACAGGCAATGTACGGTGTGAGCATGGCTGCCAGACTCTTCCTGACTGCAGGGTTCTCTGTAGGTGTCTCCGGTTCACCCCCATTCTGCTTCGCCCCATTCCCATCAACCTCTGCTCCAGCCCTGTAGCCTCCAAGGCAGCCAAGAGCCATCAGACTGAGTTTGGCCAAGCTGTTGGCCACATGCTGCTGATTGGTTTCCTGGCTAGCCTGGACCCCACTCTCTTCCAGTGTGAAGTCATAACTAAAAAGGTTGAGAAGCAGCGGCCAGAGTGCACCAGCCTGATACACACGTGTCTGGAGAAAGAAGTCCACAGAGAACGAGCTCACACACTCCACAGCTACTGAGGCTAGACGAGGAAGAACCTGTAGGAGAAGAAGACTTTAATAACCTTTAGGGTTATTAATGTTCGATACAGTTCCATACTGATCTGGTATCGAAAGATGATACGATACACCATATTGTTCAGCCGTGTGTGTGTGTGTGTGTATACACACACACACACGCACACATGCAGGGTGTCGCAATTATTTAATCAAATACAGCTATTACAACAAATGCTCCAATTGATGGCCTTCGACTTCGCAGGCCTTGTGTACAGGCTGAATACAAGAATGTTGAACATTTCTTAATGTATCAGAACTGATGTTACATGAGATAATTCCTCTTAAATTACATATAAGGAAAAATGCATATGGATCCAGATTTTGGGACACCCTGCATACATACATCTTCAAGATATCTACTTCTGTTCCTAGCCTCATAATCTTATCATTTTAAGAGGTTTATGTGTGACCTAGAATTTCCACCAAACACAAAACACTTAAGCAACCTTCTATCTAATTTCCTTAAATTGCTTGTAATTAATAAATTACATAATAAATTAAAGTAATAAAAGAAGCCAATGCTCAATGTTCAATGAAAAATGGGAGATGGGGACAGTCAATTACAATACAGTTCACTTAAGCACTTGATGTGAGACAGTATGACATTGAAAACAAGCTACATAGCTGTGTTTATTCTGACTACCCAAGCAGGTGTAATTTATATCATTACCACACAAACCTGACAGAGATGGGGTGCACAGTTCTAACATTATTGTAGATAGTTTTTTAAACTAAAATTCTAAATATTTTTAATTTCACTGTATATGTAAAGTGAGAGTTGGTGACTTGATTAGATCTCTCAAGAGTTTACAGTTTACTCATATGTGCTAGTGGAGTCTATCCCATGAGAATAACAGGACAAACAACTGAAAACTAGAACCAAGTAAAACTTGACACCAATGCTGTCAATGGTGATGCCTCCACCACCACCACCACCAAGTCCAATCTTTCTTGTTACTAATCTGTATGTAAGAACCTATTGAAGACAGACTATTTCAGACATTTAATCTTGTTGTGACCTTGACCCCTTTTGGATCAATTCCAAAATATAATCAGTCATTTGTTGGTTAGCATGCAAGTCAAATCAAGTCAAGTGGCTTTTATTGTCATTTCAGCCTTATACAGATGATACAGCTCATAGTGAAATGAGACAACATTCCTTCAGGACCAAGGTGCTACATATAAGGCAACACAGAAACAAAAAAGTGCAACAGTAGACAACAAAAGTGCATGTGTGCAAACATTACAAGACAACATAGACTACATAAAGTGGACTTGTGCAACATGTGCAAACACTGCAGACAGTGTAGACATCACAAAACAAGACAGTGCAAAAAATTGCAGAGATAGTTGAATGATTTCAGTGTATGTGTGTGTCAGTCCAGTCCCTGAGTGTTCAGGAGCCTGATGGTTGTGGAAAAAACTGTTACACAGTCTGGCAGAGAGGGCCCGAATGCTCCAATACCTTTTGCCAGATAGCAGGAGGGTAAAGAGTTTGTGTGAGGGGTGTGTGGGATCTTCCTCAATGCTGGTGGCTTTACAGATGCACCATGTGTGATGAATGTCTGTGATGGAGGGAAGAGGGACCCCGATGATCTTCTCAGCTGTTCTCACTATCCGCTGTAGGGTCTTGTTGTCCGTTATGGCGCAGTTTCCATACCAAACAGTGATGCAGCTGCTCAGAATGCTCTCGATTGTCCCTCAATTGAAGGTGGTGAGGCTGGGCTTTCTTGGCTATGGAGCGTTCTACATCAAGCAATTTGGTGCTCTTGACGATCTCCACAGAGGATCCTTCGATGTTCAGTGGAGAGTGGTCACGCCGTGCTCTTCTGAAGTCAACAATCATCTCTTTTGTTTTGTCCATGTTCAGAGACAGGTTGTTGACTTTGCACCAGTCAGTTAACTGCTGCACCTCCTCTCTGTATGCTGACTCATCGGCGAACTTTATGATGTAGCTGTGCATTGCTGCACAGTCGTGAGTCAGAAGAGTGAACAGTAGTGGACTGAGCACACAGTCCTGGGGGGCCCCAGTGCTAAGTGTGGTGGTGCTGGAGATACTGTTTCCAATCCGGACGGACTGAGGTCTCCGAGTCAGAAAGTCCAGGATCCTGTTGCAGAGAGGGGTCTTCAGGCCCAGCAGGCTCAGCTTCCCAATCAGGTGCTGAGGAATGATTGTGTTGAATGCTGAATTCCATGAACAGCATTCATACATAAGTGTCCTTGTTGTCCAGGTGGGTGAGGGCCAGATGTAGGGTAATGGCAATGGCATCCTCTGTAGATTGGTTGGGCTGATAGGTAAACTGCAGGGGGACCAGTGAGACAGGCAGCAGGATCTTCATGTGTCTCATAACAAGCCTCTCAAAGCACTTCATCGTGATGAGTGTGAGTGCAATGGGACGATAGTCATTGAGGCAGGACACTGAGGACTTCTGTGGCACGGGAACAATGGTGCTCAGCTGACAGCGGACTCCGGAACGACAGCGGTACTCAGAGAGATGTTGAAGATGGCAGTGATAACATCCACCAGTTGGTCTGACAATTCTCTGAGCACTCTCCCAGAGATGTTATCCGGTACAGCAGCCTTCCGTGGGTTAACTCTCCGAAGAGTTTTCCTCACATCAGCTGTGGTTAGACACAGCACCTGGTCTCGTTTGTCGCAGCTGTCCTTGAAGTGGTTGTGGATTTTCTGGTCGAGTGCACGCTTTGCTGCTGTGATGGCCCGAGACAATTTGACCCTCGCTGTTCTTAGGGCCAACTTGTCACCTGCTCTGAAGGCAGAGTCACGGGTCGTCAGCAGCTCATGCACCTCTGCAGTCATCCACAGCTTCTGGTTAGAGCATGTAGTGATTGTCTTGGACAGTGACGTCATCCATGCACTTGCTCATGTAGCTGGTCACTGATGACGTGTACTCCTCCAAGTTGGTGTTGTTGCTATTGGTTGCAGCCTTCCTAAACATATGCCAGTCAGTGTGCTCAAAACAGTCCTGAAGAGCAGAGATGGCTCCTGCTGGCCAAGTTCTCACCTGCTTCAGAACCAGTTTGGTGTGTCTGACAAGCGGTCTATATGCTGGGATTAGTAGGGATGTGATCTCTGAAGGACACGACTGAAGAAAATTAATTTAGACATTTGACCTTTTTGTGACCTTGATCATGTTTGGATCAATTCCCAAATCTAATCATAAGAATCTCCGATGGCTAGACAAGCCAAAAAAAAAATGTCTCCACCACTCAGTTGTGGAGGTATAAAAACACTTCAAAAGCAATTGTGAAAAAATGTGAATTGGCCTTGAGAAAGGCAGATACAGACAAAAAAAAAAAAAAAGAGAGATGTTTGTTTACTCACCATGCCATAGTAAAGTATGTGACAAACATCTCTGATGATGTTTGGAAGCTCGATAATTTTCTTTCTGCACTCCTCAAACTGAGCAGCTACACTGTAGCACCTACAGATGTGGCCACACACCTGCAAACCAACACAACTCTGCCAAGACTTTGTACAAACAGCATGTGAGACAATAATTTTATGCCCAGTTGGCACATTTATTATTTGTTACGCACATGGAACTGTATTATAACATGTTATTTCTTCATTATTTCCTTAAAATCTCTGAACTTTAAATGAGCAATTGACCTAGGCCCAGTGGCTCATACCTGTACTGCCATGTCCTCCATTTTGCTGGATACCGTAAGTACAGCCACGCAGCGAGATAGCGCCTCAAGCAGGACCTGAAAGCAAAAGCATGGCCATTATGTTAATCTGGGCAGACAACTCCAGAAATCTATTTTTAGAATTAATTTGATTTCAAAAATCCTTTTTTTTGGTCCCAGACCTCAATGCCATTTTCTCGCCGCAGTTCCTCAGCATTGAGTGCTGAGCAGTTGACCGTGTGGAAGGTGAGCTCAGATGCTGCTGGCAAGAGTGGAGATGTTTTGGAGAAAAGTTGCTTATCGCTGGTCTCCATGGTAATGGTTTTAATAAGCATGGGGTAGCCTGCATATTTATATGGCTCCAGTTCTGAAAAGAGACAGATGTCTCACTTACTATCATTTTAACTCATGGTCCTTTTAGGGATGTTATCTGTCCATTTCCATAACCATATCATCCATGTATTATTTGTATGTAGGCTAAGTATGTAGTGATATAATGCAACTTTTAAGCATAAAATCACCATTTGATTCAATTACAGTCAGGTATGACTGCATATAAAGTCCAAATATTTATGGACCAGACTGTGTATGGAGTCACAAGTATTTAAAATAAACTGTGATTACAGCCACCGCTCTTTCAGCAATGCAAAAAGAGATAATAATGCCTGCTCTCCCATTCCATGTAATTCTAATTAGCCAACAATATCAGTATAACACTCATGTGGTCTATATCAGTCTGTAACTTTGAACTTCAGCAGTGAGTTTGTCAGTCATTTATTTAGTGAAAAATATTTTCTTTTGCAACAAAACATTAAAACTGAATTACATCCCATTGATTCTCATATGTACACTGCAGGTTGGCATACAGCATGATGCAGACTACAATACAAGTTAAAGAAAATATGCACATAAATAAAACAATCTGGGTTTAGCAGACGCACCTTGTTTGTGGTGGTTAAAGAGGATGCTTTGGGCCTTGAGGATAAGGATGATGTTTTCAGGGTCTGGTCCATCTACAATTCTCCCAGATTTAGTGCAGAGAAACTCATATGCCTTGTTCACCCTTTCAAACATGTCCTGTATACATACAGATGTGCATGAACACTTACTAACGCAGAAGATGTGTTTACTACTGCTATGGCTACCTCTACTACTTCCTTTCTAACAAAATCTACAGCAGTAGTATTAGTTAAGGTCACATTTTTATAAGAATCTGTCATGTAGGTGTGCACTTACCCTGCCCTCTGGATTTTTGTCTGGATGGTATTTTTGAGCTAAACGGAAATATGCTTTCCTGATTTTACTCTCCTCATGTCTGCTAATGGCACACAGACAAGCCAACACCCATTAATCAACAGTAAATCAACCATTGTCTTTACCTTAATTTTAATAGCCTTCAGAAAAAAACATGGGTTTATAGCAATGCAATAAAATGGAAGAGTATGTACATTCCAATTGTTAATGAAATGAATGGAGAAGTAAAGGGGGAAAATGATTTAACAGAAAAAGACTTACTGGCCCTCTCCGGTGGGAAGGTTCAGCACTTCATAGGCATCATCAACCGACATTGAGGGGGGCTTTTTCTCCACCTCCTTTTTCCAGGATTCTAAAGTGTCCTTTAATAGCTTCACCTGTGTATGCACACACTCCTTTAACACACACTGGGTGGGAAACTTTTTTTTAAGATATTTGTTTTTTGCACACAAGTTGTTTGAAGTTTGCACACACCAATTATTGTATAATTATAAAATCAGATAATAGCATTAATGTGCATTTAAACAAAATCTTTGATCATTATTCGAGTTGTCATGAAGACAACATGCTATGACAGGATGGACAAATCATAAATCCATTAGCTAGCCCATCAGGCAAGTGAAGGCTCTAATGCATTTCCCAGTCCCATGTTTTGGCCTAAAATATAGTCCATTAATATAGACACCATTAAGTATATAAGTTCCTATGAATGGGGACAACTCGCCCATTAGAAGAAAATCAATTTCTAAAACTCAGCCTGGGAAACTCTATGTTACTAAAAAATGTAGCACGTTATGTTTCCATTCTCAACAAGAAGTAAGCTCATTGTTGGCCAACATTTCAGTTATGAGCTGTGTTGTTATCTCCCCACATCACAGGTACAAGTTATTACTCATGTCTGTTTAGTTTCTTTATTTTTTTTTCTCGTTGTGTTATAACCGCAAGCTTGCAGAGAGCTGTGCTAGCAGTAGTGTTATATGACAGCCTTATGCTGCACTGTTTTATTTTCATCAGTTTAAATCAGTGTATCTACACATCTCCATGTTCCAGATTTGGATTCCTGACATTGGTGATCGCTAGCCTGCTGAACCTAGGTGTCTGTTGGGCAATTGCAAAATACCAGGGCTCCAGATTAACTTTTTCCACTAGTAACATTAGTGCTCCTTAATGAAAATTTTAGGAGCACCAGCACAAATTTTAAGGGGACCTCTTAAACTGACATAAATCGCAACACAACATTTTCAGGATACATGTAGCCTTTAGCCACCACCATCTTGGTCAGACTTTTTTTGTTACTCTCGCCTCTCTAGAGAATGTCACATACCAAACATACAGTATCACATTCCCAAATGAATTCACCACCTCTGTTTTGCTTGCCTCTGTGAATTTGTTTCTACTGGTCTGGTACGTGTGAGGTCATATCCAGCAGTGGATTGAAATCTTAGTTGAAACAACCGGGCAGAGACATTGACTGTTTAAACAATTTTTACAGTCGATGGCAAGAGATGATAACTAAATATTTTGGATATGTAATGCCAATATCTTGATGTTTTTGGATATGATGAAATACAATTTTATAATAATAAAGGAGACAGAATTGCTGAACTTAAATGAACATTTAACACTGTTGTCTGCATTGCCTGCAAGTAGGTCAGCACTCTGTCGGCAGTAGACTTTATTTAAATAAAAAAATTTATTAAATTAGTAAATGTCCACAGGTAATAAAAAATAACCAATTAAAGTTAACTTATTAAATTATGAATGAATTGTAGCTATAATAGGGTTTATGAAATTAGTTGAAATGAAAATGAAAAGAGAATTTTTGTGTTATGTATCAAGCTGTTCATTGCACACTTTAGGTAACTAGCTAAGTCACTTTCTAGCTAACAAGCTACATGTTAGATGACTACCATGATAATGGTAATGAGCTCAACATCTCGTTGTTACGGTCACAGTTTCCTCACTCCTGTTCGCTGTTGCTGTCCTGTCCAGTCGCTCGCAAATTTTTGCTATGATTATTGAGACTATATATTGAGCATCATTCTCTGCAATTTCTACAATAAGGTATTTTCATACAATTGGAGTACTTCAAGTCTGAAATATCACCTCAACGCAAAGCATTTAGGAGCGAACCCAGAAGTGCAAGATGCTGCTGCTAGCCCCAGCATCCAGTCTTGACAAGCCACACTCAACCACGTATTCAGATGCATACTGAGCAAGTCTACCTTTGACTGTCGAACTAGCTCCATTGCAAAATGGATTGTAATGTCCTGCAGACAAGTTTCGGTCATAGAGGACAGGGAATTAGCAGAGGCTTTACAGACAGAATCTTCCGACACAACTTCGCCATCGAGAAGCACAAATGTGTCCAAAATCCAGCAGTTTTATGACACAGAAAAGAGAGTAAAAGATGTGGCAGGAGCAAAATATATTGTGCTGACTGGGGATCACTGGTCTTCAGTTAGCAGTCACAAATACCTCGGTATCATTGCATCTGTCATTTGTATTAAACCATGCTAAATACTTTCACAGCAAAAATGTATGTATGCTATTAATTTAGATTTATTTTAGATTAATTATCACATAGAATGTCTTTAATTAATTATTAATTAATTAATGTGTAAGTGTAGTGTGAGTGTAGAAGCCTATACTTTATTTTCCAACAGTTAAAGCTATTTTGTTTGTTAAATATATATTTAGAATAATTTAATTAATATACAAAGCAACTGAAGAACATTTAACACTCTGATATTTGGGTATACTACTAAGACTTGAATATGGCTTTGTCAGTTGGCTTACCGGGTCCCGTATAGGCCAGTCAGGGAAGCGGTTTGAGTCACAGAGGTGACGAAGGTAGTAGATGTTGCAGAACAGCTCATGTTCCAACTGAGGAAAGCTAATTACAGGAATGGGGCAGTACTGATACAAAGCGCGAGTGTTGCTCTGGAGCCGAGGAGTGAAATCAGCCAGGTGAGCAGCAATCTTCTCTATCATCATACGCCTGCATGTGCACACACACATAAACCAAGACTTAAAGCACTGACTTTTTTTTTTTATTACTGAAAATCAACATCTGGTCTATAATGATGTACCTCATCTCACTGCTCCAGATTGCTTCAGGAGTATCAAACTCTCCCAGGAAGATCTCTGAGAAGTGCTCAGCCTCATAATTCTCTAGGTAACACACCATTGCCTCAGGTAACACTGTTCCTAACACACTCCTCTGCACAATGTCCTGACCTTTAGCCTTCCACACACAAACACAGGACAAATGTTAACTGTGTCCTTACGCTTTAGACAAAATTTATATGAAGTTTCATAGCTTCCTATATTACTACTACGTCTTTTATCATGAGGAGTTGAAATCACTGAGCTCATTTACCTCTTCTGATTTGAAAGCCTGCTTCAGGTGAGTGTACTTCAGGAAACTAAAGGAAACAAAATTTTAATTGTGTAGATCAGGAACAGGCTGTCTAAAGCTTTTAAATTACTTTAAAGTTTATAAATTTACTTGTGGCTGAAAAAATTTTAAACATAAAAGAGGAATGTATTATAAAACCTCTCAGAGCCCCTAAAGAGTTAATGCATAGTCAAGACATGATGTAGAGCAGTTGTAAAAAAGTTTTCCAAATATCAGATGCACCTTAATGCCATACCATACTGCAACAATACTATGTTTGCATTAGGATTCAGTCTGAAATATTTCCATGTCACCTATAAGTCTAAGTTCATCTGAAATATAAACTGTTAGACAGTGATGGGTGAATGTATGTGTTATACCGTGCCACTGGGAGCACATTTGAGCCTGTGTACATCATGATGAAAAAGAAAACACCGGTGAGGTAGAGACGTGGCAGGTTGGGGTTGTCCTGCATCACCAGGTATAACAAAATGGCCACCTTCTCTACCAGGATGGGGTCAAAGGTCAGCAGCAGCTACACACACAAAACAGCTAGCAATGTTAGGCTCACAAAGGGTTAAAGAAAATATCAGGATTCAACTATAGGGTGTAGCTTGCTAATTGTAAAAGCTAAATCATTAAAAAAAATGTGCCTTGGTCACCTTGGAAAAAAATTGTATTGCTATTTCAGTGCAAGTGTTGCTGAGGCCTGCTCAGGGCCTGCAGCAAAACCACAGAATATAGCAACAACTTTCACAGTGGCATGTATTGAAGATGCGCCACATAACCAAAGGCTAATATTAAACATAAAAATATACATATGTGCATTTACATATACTGGGAAGTTTTCCATAATAATACATTTATTTAATGTATATGGATGGAGTATCAGGTGTCAGTACTTTGGAACAGTCAGTAAGCTTTCTGCAACAGGTTAGTCTCACATAGTGAGAACAGGAAATAAGTTGTCTCCTTGATGTTCAACAATATGACACTAACTATAAATAAACAAAATGTATGAAGTGTTATTCATTAATAAATAAAAAATTTTAATCATTGGCACCTTGCTGTAGTATAAGATCAATGAAACATGCTGTTGGAAAATAATAAACTTTGTGGTGGTAAGAGTAACTCGGCATCACAGCACCCCATCATTAATCATTTTACCTATAACAGCATGCCCAATCGTGTTTTAGTTTTTATTTAGAGTCCATATTAAATTAAACTAAGTACCTGAACAATATGGGGCAGGCAAGTGTTGTCAGTAATTAGCCTCTTCACTTTGGGTAAAGGCCTGATAATGGCATTGTCCTGATCTCTATAAAGACAGACAGAAAGACACAGAGGATTTGTGAGAGATCAGTGGTTTCACGGACCCAAATGTTTCTGAGCAGAAGTCTAACCCTAATCATTACATGAATTTATACTAAACCAAAATCGCAATAGCCAAAAAAATTTATTTCGGCTATGCAGTATACCAAACAGGCAGGGCGAAAACCTTTGAAGAATGTTCTAAACATGTAAAGACCTATGAACATGTATATGTATATGTGTGCTGCACCTGCTAGGGAAGTAAGAACACATGGTGATGAGCATATTGAGGATCAGTGTGGCCAGGTCAGTTTCATTCATCACGGCCTGCCCACTGGCCAGAATGCACCACTTCAGCTGTGGAATGGCTTGGAGTGGGCGCCAGCCATCCATGCCCTGTGCCCAGCACCGTGTCTTTGCAGTCAGTGTGCCTGATTTCCAAAATTCCTGCATCTGAGTGAGGACCCAAGAACATGCAAACATTACTCTGACAAATTCTTATATCACACCAGCTTCAATATAATAGACAACTCTGTG
>JAQMYM010000019.1:7873694-7885953 GCA_030014255.1 Parauchenoglanis ngamensis | reverse complement strand
TAGTCCATTGAATGGGCGGAAGAGCCAGCCAGCGAGGATTAGCTCTTAGTCTCGTGCAGACTAAGACATTTGGGCCTCAAGGGCCACAGTAGGAGGCATAATATAAGAATTCAGTGTGTCAAAGGAGGGGCAGAGCTTGGCATGGTACCAAGAACTACGACTTGAAAAGCCCCCAGCAGCTCATTGGGGACAGTGTGTTATGGATTCATACTGGAGAAGGAAGACCACCCCAACCCACAGACTGTATTTTATGCATAAATAGAGGACATGCTGTGAAAACTCTAGGATAACATGCATCACCTACCAGAGTCAGATCTTTTCCAACTATTCACTGACAGCTGTGAAACAGCACACAATAAAAAAAAAAAAGCAAAGAAGCAGAGGCAGGGATTTGGAATGGACAGGGTTATGGAAAAATGATTTATGTTGAGGTGACAAAGTTTTTAACAAAGTGTGAGCTTATTACAACCACAGTGTGCCTGAATTCTCAAATCAGATGTTGAAGCAGCATGGTTTTGGATATTTACAACTAACTTAAATAATTGGTTTACATTAATGTGCTCATTTAGTGCAATAAACACATAATGAGTGTTTACACATGGTCAAATTTGATAACAGGTAGAGCATAATATCTGCCATAGTATCATGGCACCAAAGTAAAAATTCTGATATTGGGACAACTCTAATAACTCTGGCAATCAATATGTTAAAATATCAATTTCTGATTTAATATGAATTACCACTTTACTATGACTGCAATATTTTTATGTAATGGTGAAAAAGGGAAATCACACCCAATTTACTAGAACTTTTATTTATCTGTATTCTAATACTACAGTATATCAAATATTCTGAAAGATAGATGAATATAATCTAGGTAGAATCTTACATACAGTAGTTGTACAATTCATGTACTTTTCAAGATGGTCCTTTATGGACTTCATTAATATACATCTCCAGTTACCCACGTTTCTAAAAAAAAAAAAAAAATTTATTTAACAGGCACAACATGGTGGCTCCATTGAAGAGGACCCATTCCCTATGCATATATAAAGGACTCATTCTAAGCTTAGGAAAACACAATGGTTCATTAATATAAAATAATTATAATACTTGTGAATACTTAATAATAATAATAATAATGATAATAATAATAGTGAATACTTATGTAACCTTTCTTGAAACTCCCACAGTGTTCCCTTAAATCCTCAGGTTTTATTTTTCTCAATTAATCCTCCCAGAAAAATGATTTATTTTTTAATTTACATGCATATAAGACACAAAACCACTAAAGCTAAGAGTGATGGTAGACAGCTTCTTGTGACAGGAGCAATACACTGTGTGCCGATTATGCTAGTGAATGTTTACAGCCCCAAATTTGCCAATCCAACGTTCTTTAAAGAGGACTTCACCCAGATCCCATATGAGGCTCAAACCAATTTTATTATAGGCAGTGTCAGTAAAAAGTCAAAAAAGAGTCAGTGAAAGTGTTGCTAGGTGGCGCAAGAAAAAGGTGAAAAAGCAAGAGAAAGGTGAGTGTGGGTAATTGAATAGTAAGATGTTGATTCCAAAACTACATTAATTTTAATGGGGCAGATTTGAAATATGTTTAAACCTTGCTCCCCTCTTATTTACATTTCTGGTTTTCTTTCTCCTTTCTAAAGCCTCTCTGCTGTCTCCTCTGAACTTGTCTTTTTTTGGTTCCTTATGACAAAAGTATACTCTCTGACCTGTGTAGGACAAGCTATCTCAAGAAAATACCACACTTGTTCTTGTTTCTTCCATCCTCCCTGTGCCGTAGGAACGTAAACTGTCATGATTCCTTTTAGGTAAATTCTTTGTTCATTGATAGCCTTGGAAATGTACCCTGACATATGTATCTTTATGTATAAATACCACTAGAATATCTGTAGTAAACTTAGAATGAGTTCTAAACATGACCCTGTGTCTGTTTGCTCATTCTTCAAGTGTGTGCTTGTCACACAGAAGGAGAGGAGAGAGAGATGGTTGCAGTGTCTGGCAGAGACTTGAACCTGAAAAGAATCTTACAATTTGGAGGTTCATGTGGGATAAGACACAAGATGAGTGACAGGAATTTCCCCTGTTTATTTTCTTGCTATTAGTCTCTCACTTGTGGGCTGCATGTCTGTTTTTCAATTGTGTATTTAAGTGCACCTAAGTTGTGGTTTCTGCAGTGGTGTTTCCCTGCATACTTAAAGTAAACACAGGTTATAGCACTCTGGTGGCACGAGTTGCGGAACCGCGGAAGCTGTGTAACTTTATCCAAAACTGCCTGACCCTGACAAATCATCAATAAAAGAGGTTAACAATACTTTTTTGTTTTTTAGCAATGGGAGAAAAGCTGGCTCATGTATATCCACCTAATCTTTCTGATATAACTCAGATTTGATCCTAGAAATGCAGATGACTTTGTAGATACTTGAAGACTCACTCTCAATGCACAATTAACTGGGCCTGACTTGATGACTCAAGTGATGATGACTTGACGATTCAATGATTCTTTTAAAATGCCTCAAGAATCACTTCTCTAAGGCAGAACTCATTAAAGGTGTGGAATCCTTAAAAACATAAAATGACAAGGTGCCTTCCAGTAATGTGGCTGGACAGGAGTTTTATTTTTGGGCTCAAACAGATAATCTTGAGGATTTTTACAAACAGCTGCACATGTTTCTGCTAAAGTATAACGCAAGTCAACATGATCTATCACATGCCACTAACTACAAACAAGAACCTGGTGAATATTGTTCTGCCTACGTGAGACACTACTGTTGTATGGACAGAATATGCTGGTTTAGGTACAGAAGGTGATGTTGGGATTCTGTATGTTTCTACATGCTTATCCAATATGCTTACAAACCATGCACAGGCCATGAGGCTTACTACACTGGGCCTAATGAAAATGTCTCCAAAGATTTTCAGAGCACATTTGGGAAATAGAAGCTGCTGGAATGTTTGAAATCAACCTTCAGGAACACATAATAAGGCTTCTATGCTTTGTTTTGGCAGTGACCGCATACTCTGTGGGAATTGACGGGGTTCCAATAAACTGTGGAAAGACTCATCCACTAAGAATTCGGTCCGTTCTGGACCCCACAATTTTCTTAACACACCATTTTATTGTAATTCCATCATATTCATTTAACATGTTGGGTACATATTTAATGTTGAAATTAGGTCTCTATCTACTTTGAGAAGGGTCACATGGACATGCATGGTGATGCACAGAAAGAGTCCAATCTGACTTTGTTTCACCAAGTCACCTCCATGACTTCAGGCATAATATGTGAAATACCCAAACATCTAGAGGAGGTGCTTCTGTGTCTCTGGGGACTGCACAGCAATGAGGTTGGATTAGTGTGGTGTACTCCTTATTGCACCCAGATTTATAAAAAAAAAAAAAGAAAAGAAAAAAAAATCAGCCTGCATTTTTAAAACCGTGCCTGCTATCTCCAGAAAATGAGAGAATTTCTGAAGTAATCGCTTTGCAAAATGCACAGGATGTTCTAACTAACTATTACAACAGTTTCGGCTTATAATAACTCTGTAATTCCATTTAGAAAATCAGGTGGTAAGGTCTGGCGTTTCACACAGGATTTAAAACGTATTAGTGATGTGGTGATTCCAGTAGCACCTGTCGTTCCTGATGTTTCATCTATTTTTACTGCTATTCATGTTTTTCTATGATGTCAATTAGTGTTCTGCCTTTTTCAGTGTCCTTATACATGAGGAATTACAAAAAAGATTCACATTCCCCTTTAAAGGGAGGCAGTACACATAGACATGCATGCCCCATTGACTCCTGCTGTGTTTTCTGCAGTTTTAAGAGATGTGTTGGCTGAATTTGCTCCACCTGGTGGTTCTGTGGTGCTACAATATGCAGATGATTTACTGCTCACTGCTGACAGCAAGGAAACCTGCAGAAAATGATCACTGCTCCTCCTGAAACACCTGGATCATTGTGGTTTCAAGGTCTCACTCTCTAAACTCCGGTGGTGTCAACCAGTAGTCACATATCTGGGCTGTTTCCTGTCTGCTGGCAAATGACGTCTCTGATGACCGTCGTGCTGTCATTGCGACATTCCTTCACCAAGCAAACAGAAAGGCATGCTCAGCCTTCTGGGACTCATGAACTATTGCAGACAGTGGATCCCTGACGGTACCTATGATGACAAGATCTTAAGGGAAAAAAATGCAGGAAGGCACAACCCGAAAAAGTAACATGAACTTCTGACATGATGAACTCTTTCAGACACCTCAAAGCAGCCCTTTGCTCAGCTTCAGCTTTGGGCCTGTCACAGCGCACATTGCCATTTCAACTTTACATCTCTGAAAGCAGCACCAGACCTGGGTCTTGGCCCAGGAGCATGGTGGTAATGATCATCCTGAAGCCTACCTGTCTAAAGGTTTTAATTTGGTTGTTCAAGGCGTGCCATCCTGCCTTCGTGCAGTTGCTTCAGCAAAACTCATGGTACCGGATTCTGAAAAAACTAGTTCTCGCTCATCCTCTCATTTTGCACACATCATATCAAGTTAATACTATTTTGAATAACATTCAGACAACATATAACGGCACAAAGGTGTTCTGGTGTTGATGCAGTTTTAATGGTGCTTTATAGCCAGCTTCATTGCTGCCAGGTCATTGCAGTGACAAGGACTGCAGTACTAACTAGCCTCCAACTGGAGTGGATTCAAGCTAACGCCTATAAAAAAAACAAACAAACCCTGGGGGTCCCACGAGGGAAAAAGGGTCTCAAGTGCTATCAAGCTAGCCCCGAGGGGGTCCCACATGGGAAAAGGGGTCATTTCTTTCTCCTTTCTAAGGCCTTTCTGCTGTCTCCTCTGAACTTATCCTTTTTTGGTTCTTCATGAAATAAGTGTATTCTCTGACCTGTGTAGGATAAGCTATCTCAAGAACACACCATACTTGTTCTGGTTTCTTCTGTCCTCACTGCATCGTATGTACATAAACTGCTTAGTTGTCACACAGTCTGTGTTAATTTGTCAATATTTGATATGTTTCGTCTGCATATATTATTTACAACATATTTTCATGAATTTTGATTTTTGTGTTGTGCGAGGGACACATTTCTCTGTGGAAACCTTCACAAAGTTTATAGTCTGTTTAAAGGCTCATGAGTATAAAAGTGATTACTTGTTTTTAAATAAGAATTCCCTGTAAATCTACATATTCTTGGCATCAAAACAATCATGTGAATTTCCTGAAATGAAGTGTTTGTGTGTCTTTTAAACACTCTACAATCAAACAGTTCCTGTGCATTCTACACATTTTGGTATCCACCCAGATTTGATCAGCCACCCAGCCATTAGTAGAAGTAGTATTAGTATTAGTAGTAAGAGTATGATTGCAATGCAAGCACACTATTTTTCTTTAGCTATTATATTTTATGACACAGCTCATTTGAATATTAAATTTTGATTCTACAGTCTGTTGTACAGAAATAATATATAACTGCTATGTATGCAATTGAAGCAACAAAATCATTTTTAAATCAGTAATATTCTTCAATCAATATTTTGTCAAATGATTTATTTCTTTAATAAGTAGCCATGGAATAAGGGGGATAATGTACAGTGAGCACATATAAGAATATATATAATACTATACTAAATGTTTTTATATTACTTTTTTTTATATCATTTGAACATTAACTGATTAATGTTTAAATAGTAGTGTGTGTTGTATGCCGGTGCATGCCAGAATGTCAGTGGATCAAAACTTGTTTTTGGTAAATATACTCTCGTTCTGAATTTGATGCCTAGAAAACGTTCCATGGAAGTTAGAACGGGGCAACAAAAGACTGGGAAAGTTGTAGAATGTTCAAAAAAACACCTGTTTGGAACGTGATACTAGCATGTGATAGTATCATGATTGGGTATGAAAGGGACATTGTTGTTCACAAGGAAGGATGGGGGATGAGGTTCATATAATTTACAATTTCTCAGCATTTCAGTGTCTCAACTTACAATTGCAAGAAATTTAGGAATTTCACCATCATCCATAATAGGGAAAAGTTGATGCAACAGTGGTAACCATGCCCCTGTCCCAACTATTTGGATATGGAGTAAGATCATGGTCTTTCATACCAAAGCACACGTGATGTTAATCCGAGCAAAACAGACACTACAAGTGCGCAGATACAAGAAAACCGAGCAAAACAGCGACGATGAGCGTGCAGAAAATACACTGAGTCTTTGAAAGTGCTCGCTTCTCGTAGTCCTATGCTTGATTCACTGTTTTCTGCGTGCCTCTCGGTTTTCTGCATGCTTCTGTAATACCACCCCCGCAAGATCGCTGTCCTTTATATGAGCGCGCACATACGAGGTTTCATATTTTATCTTCGTATACTGTATCACTAAAATTACTCTCCACTGGTACTACTGGGCCCAAACCTGCTCTGCCCAACCTGACAATGCCCCTGCGCACAAAACAAGGTGTATAAAGACATGGTTTGCCAAGGTTGGGCTGAAAGAACTTAAGTGGCCTATGCACAGCCCTGACCTCACCCCACTAAACAACATTGGGATGAACTAGAGCACCAAATGTGCATCAGGCTTCATCGCCCAGCATCAGTGCCCTTCCTTAACTAATGTTCTTGGGGGGCAAAATAATTAACTCCTCTCCTAATGGAAAGCCTTCCCAAAGGAGTGGAGGCTATTATAACAGCAAACAGGGGACTAAATCTATAACGGGATGTTCATTAAGCACATATGGGTGAAATTGACCTGGTGTCCATATACCTTTGACAATAGTTGTATTTGTTTTATTTTTGCTCCATCAACAAAAATAGTTCCCAAAGAAGCTACAACTGGACAGAGCAATGTAGCAAATACAGACAAGTAGAGTAATACAAATAAGATGCTGACCAAACCAAGAGTGCCGTTATACTAAATATTAGCACTCTTGGAACGCCGCTTGTCCAATCATATTATTGGACCAGAACTAACTGCTGAAATATGAAAGCTTATTAGATGAAGATTAAGAGAAAGAGGCAATTTCAATTTCACTGAAAGCATCGTTAAGCTTAATGCGCAAATCAATGTGAGCTATAATATGAGTGTTGCTTCTTTGGGAACTATCACTGCTATTGGAGCCAAAATAAGCAGAACATTTGGCCATATTGTGTCTTAAATGTCTGATAATTGATATTCACTTTTTATAGAACTGTTGTATAATAGCAACATCGCACTCTCAATCATGTGGTTATACTAAATATCAGCTATGCTGATATTCAGTATTACCACATTTGTGCATGTGTAATATTGCTTTATTATATGGATGTACATACTCTAAGAGTGTACACTTCATCGCTTTTGTACAACTAATAGCCATTGCAATCATTTCAAGATCCAGAACAGACCTGTTAAGGTTATTATCTTTGCTTAATGAAAGCATACTGCTTAATTAATCTATACTAGAGTCAGATCTAAATACCTGATTGAGGGTAACTTACATCTTGAGTGACTGCATGTAGAACTCCACTGTATGAGATGTTGGCATTGAACCTGAACACTGCGTCAGCAAAATTTCCATCTATGTAAAAAGAAAAACAGGTTAAAATATTTCCTGAGATGCTGTTTTCCTCCTTTAAAAGCAATGATTATTTGTTTATACATGTCTATTTAATTATACACTCAGTGACAAAAAAAGTTGAAATGAAATGAACCTGCAAATACATGTAGTAAAAGGTCATCTGACTGTATCGCAATGATTACAATATCAGCTCAAATGAACAACAGAGTTGGCAATATGGGAACACTACTGGTCCCAGGTTAGTAGGGTGTGGCACCCCAGGATACATGCGGTGATACGGAGCAGAAGGGAGTCGTACAGCTGTTGTATCCTCTCCTGCAGCAAGTTGGCCCACAGCTGTTGTAACTGGCCCTCGAGATCCTGCAGATTGGAACTGAATCCAAGTTAATGTCCAAACTGATCCCACACGTGTGATTGGGAAAGATCAGAGGACCTGGCTGGCCATGGGAGGACCGCAACAAGACCCTGGTAGTCCATAGACACATGTGCCATGTGTGGACGGGCACTGTCTTGCTGAATTACTGTACGGATGCAGGATGTCAATGACATAACGTTGTGCCGTCAGGGTTCCCAGAATCACTACCAGAAATGACCTGAAGTCATACCCTATGGCTCCCCACACCATGATGCCAGGAATAACACTGGTGTGTCTCTCCACAACATTGTCAGGATTGGTCCTCTCCCCTCGGTGCCACCATACGCACACACGACAGACATCCATGCTAATGCAAAACCAAGATTCATTGCTGAACATGGTGTGATGCCACTTGTCATCAGTCCATGCCTCCTGGTTATGGCACTACTCAAAACTCAGCCGTCTCTATGCTGGTGTTAATGAGAGCTTATGCATGGGACAGTGAACTAATAGCCTGGGTAGTCACGGTGCGGGATGACATGAGGTGTTGTAGAGAGTCCAATACCTGTGTCCATATGGCAGGCGTAGATGTCATGGGGTTCTATAATGCTTGGCGCACAATACGACAATCCTCACTTGGTGTGGACTGTCTTGGGAGACAGGAACCTTCATGACCTTCATATGCGGGTGCCCTCACATGCCCCACGTGCTGGACAATTGCACAATACGACCACCCGGCCTCATGCAAACCCACAATGCGACCCCTATCAAACTTCGTGAAGTGCAGTTAGTGCTGTCTAATGCCTCTACGAGACACCCTCTGTGTCTGGTGACTAGACTTGCCAGCTCCTTGCAAATCGCATCAATTACATACCCATGGCTGGTCTGAACGTGTATTGAATTACATCCACATCAAACCATTCCTTCTGGGTGCTTAACTTTTTTTGTGACCAAGTATATAAGTATTTAAATACACAGTCTTGCAAAGGTTATGGTGATTTATTATACATCTTCTGTCTGTATTAGGTTTTGAGCATGGCCACTTTAGGACATTTTGCAAATGAAACAATATAACTTAGGACTAGACTTTGGATTTGTTTGCACAACTCCCACATTGCCTACTTTCATATTATCATACCCCAATTACCTCCATATTTATAAATATTTGTAATAATATAGTTAGCAATGTAACTAACTATCTCAGCCCAATGTTGTAGCAGGAGTGCGTTGCACATAAAACTGTACATATCTTCACTTTATTCCAAATATAGTCCATACTGTTGTTGCCATCTATCTTCTATATCCTTCTTATTATATTTTCATATTTTTCCTTTTTCTACTTGTATACAAATAAACTTGTTTATTTAAATTCTATTTTTATGTCACAGGCAGTTATAAAAAGCATTTCACTGCATTTTGTACTATTTATTGTTGAGAGAAGAAAAAAATTTGAATTTCCTTTTAAGTGTTAAATGTTGATGTAATGCATATTCAAATACATATAAAAAAAAACCTGATAAACTGCATTATTTTAATAATAATGAGCATGATTTGCTGCACTCCTGATCAGTCTAGTCAAACTAATTTTTATTATACCACAGCACTGTTTTCTTGAATCTGACTGCTCAGAAGATGCTAATTTTGTAAAGCAGCATGGCTGACAGTGCCAGCTGTAATTTAAATCACAGACTGATAATACCCTTGTTCTATGAGTATTATTTCTATAATGGCTAATCTACTATTACTTGTATGAGAGGCTCTCCACATAATCTAAACCTAATAAAATTTTAATTAACTAAGAAAAATGTATAACCTTAATATGGTGAAACAATCTATAAGGAGACATTTATTTAATTTATGGTCAAAGTGTCAGAGCTTTTTAATGGTCAGAAACTTAGACACAAATAAAAGCATGAAGTATTAACTGTTGGCAAACTATTGTGGTATATAAAAGGAATAAAAAGGAACTTTGGGGTGGTAACAATACTTATGCTTTACATTGCAATGCATCACACCACCTATTATTGATTATTTTCCTATAATAGCCCCATTGTGTTTTACTACTTTCTTTTCATATACATACACATGTGCAAAGGGATAAAGATAGAGTGCAACAAGAAGGCGGCAATTACATTTAACAACAAAAAAAAAGTGTAACAAAAAAAAATAGAGGGGAAGTGTACAAAGTGGGAAAAAAAACTATACTCATGAGTGATTTCAGTGCTAAGTATTGATGAATTCAAAACATGCTACATACTGGGTGGAGCAGCGAGGAATTTGAGATGGAGGCTCTCGACCTCCTCATCAACAGGCATGCTTAGAAGTCCCCAGCGCTGCCCTCTTTGAGTGGAGGCCATTTTTACACAAACATCTCTGTTACCGGAAGCCCGCACTCCATCCAACAAACTGGCCATCAGAGAGTCCCTACAAATTCAAAGAAAGGCACGGAGAGATAAAGTAAGTGTGTGTGAGTGAGTGTGAGAGAGAGGGAGAGAGAGAGAGAGAGAAGGGGGGGTGTCAGATTTAAAGCATTAAGCTTTAAAGCTGAAATGTCTGAGGACAACCCACAATCTTTTTCAGCTTAAATATAAATACAACACTTTGTTGTCCCACTGAGTGGCATTTTTTCTGCAAAGACGGTGACAAGTCCAGACACATGCTGGCCAATTACACCAAGCAGCAAGAAGCGCACAGTTTAATCCCTGCAGTAAAGGCCCAACAGAAAGTACTGCATTCAAGCACTACAGACATAAATAATACTGTTAAAGAGTTCTAGGAGAAAATGTATAAATCTCAATAAGGGACGACTTATTGAGACATTTCTCCTGTAACCTAGATCTCCCAACTCTATCGACTGAACAGAAACATATACTTGACGACCCATAGGTAAGACTCCTGGCCCCGATGGCCAAATTTTACAAGTACTTTGCTCATGAATTTGTTCCATTGATAGTTGGTATGTACATGGACTCCCTCAAAAGGGGTGCACTTCCCCCAACAGTCTTTCAAGCTCTAATCATTCCCACCCTGGAGAATGATAAAGAACCTACAGACTGTTGTAGATATAGACATATCTCTGAGTAAATATGTTGGCTGTATCTTCCCAAAAATACTTGCCAGTAGATTAAACAAATGTTTTGCCCTCCCTATGTCACCCTGACCAGGTGGGATTTACATGCAGTTATAAATAATATATGAAGTTTGATAGATACAGTGGGGCAAAAAAGTATTTAGTCAGCCACCAATTGTGCGAGCTCTCCAACTTAAAAAGATGAGAGAGGCCTGTAATTTTCATCAAAGGTATGCCTCAACTGTGAGAGACAAAATGAGAAAAAAAAATCCAGAAAATCACATTGTCTGATTTTTAAAGAATTTATTTGCAAATTATGGTGGTATAGTAAAGTATAAATACTTTTTTGCCCCACTGTATAATGTGGTCTTTTATAGAGGATGCTGCGCCCACTGCGGCTATTTCATTAGATGCGGATAAGGCATTAGACAGGGTTGAGTGGGAGTACTTATTTTTATGAGCAGATTTTATGAGAATCTGGAGAGGTCTTCCTGAACTTGGTATGCTTAAACTATAGGTTAACATAACACAGAATAATGCACTCATTGCTCCACACTTCAAGTTATATAGAGGTACCAGTCGGGGGGATCCTGCCTCCCCGGCCATTTTTGCTCTTACTCTAGAATCATTAGCTCAGTGAAAAGATTGACAATATCAGGCAAAAAATATAAACTATGAATTTAAATCCAGACAATCTGATAAGCAACTATGTAGACAACAATATAATTATATCATATCAGCCATTAGAATTTGACACCCCTTCAAGAAACTGAACTAATCTCACTAATTTCCTCATCAAAATCATCAACCTGCATATTAGATCCTTTACCCACATGTTTCCTCAAACAGATAATACCAGAAGTAATTGAAGCTATTCTAAAAATAATCAACTCTTTCCTTAGCATTGGCTATGTACCTAAATCCTTTAAATTAGAAGTTATCAAATATCAAACCTCCCTTTTATTTCCAAGATTCTAGAAAAGGCTGGAGCACCACAGTTATGCTCATACTTACATAAGAATAGCATTCATGAAATGTATCAGTCAGGATTTAGACTTGACCATAGCACAGAGACAGCACTAATTAAAGTGGAGTTGTGTCTCCTTGCTTGTGTTACTTGACCTTACTGCAGCTTTTGACACCATACTTTTCTCCTTGATAGATTAGAAGAGGTTCTGGGAGTAAAGGGAACGGCCCTCTCCTGGTTCAGGTCTTATTTGACTGATCGTTATCAGTTTGTTGATATAAATGGTGACTCCTC
>JAQMYM010000019.1:7855353-7865612 GCA_030014255.1 Parauchenoglanis ngamensis | reverse complement strand
TATATATATACTGTTATGAAAGCAAAAAGAGGTCATACCAAATACTAATAAACTCTGAAATTCATGTAAATTTTTGAAAGATTCTTCTTTTCACTCAGGCTGTTGTCAATAATATAATTAGTAATGAAACGTTGTACTAAATTAGAAAAGAATGCAAAATAGCACTTTCACTAGTACTCTCAGACTTTTGGAGTCCACTGTATGTCTACATGTGCAGACTAGAATGGCCCATCACCAAAGTTATATCTTATCAACGTTAGTCCTATGGAATGGACCTTTCCACTGATGAACAGAACAGAAAGAGGTGACATAGCAAGAAACAGACACTCAGTAATTGTATACCTGCCAAGTGCACTTCATAAAAGAACTAAAGTGTAGCTACAAGGAAGTGATAAGATGGAAATGGAAAAGATGGATATATAAATTAAACCATCATAAAAATGCTTTAGAATTAGAAAATGAAATCATAGTGTGATTTCACAAGCTTTCTATCTACATGAAGGTTGTATTATATTATTTCTCATTCCTGAAGAATAAATACTCTATATAGATTTCTGGATTGCTCAATTATTAGCCCAGGGCAATGTTTCCTATTCTATTATGAACTCATGTAGTAAACACACACTTGTTTGTTTCTGTACCTGCAGAATTTGCTTTAGTCTATTAATTGTTGGGGGAAAACAATGTCAGCAGCATTTCAACCTGGAAATCACTGTGATGAATCAGACAGCTGTCTTTAATTTTTAATAAGGTCTCATCATACAAATACAAAGTCTCAGAAACTGCATTTTTGTATGTCTTGCACCACCACCAGACCTGCCTGCCTGAACTGAAATTGAAATAGAAATTCAGACTGTGCCCTCTAGTGCTCAAAAACTCAATCTACAATGTCTTCACAATGTCTAGAAAGGCCTTGTACAAGTGAAAAGCCTGAGCAGGATGATCAATAGTTGGGTGTGTTTTCTTTAAGGCCTATTTGAAAGACCAAAAACGGGATTTCATTTATTGTATAACTAAATAGATTATACAATAATATATTAAAATGAATATTTTTTAATGTTTCTTGTTTCCAGATCAGCTGGGTTAGAGGAACACACACTTTTAATCTGTAATTAAAATGTAATGTAGCTACAGCAAAGTCTGTGGTCTCACTTTAAAAAAGACTAAAGGAAGTATGATAACCAGCAGTAAACAGTGAAAGATGCCTGTAGTAAATAAAAAAATTTAATTCGGCTATTGTATTTACTATCAGACTGGGTTTAACATACACTGTCCTGTATGTTATACACTTGTATTTTATACCCTCAGATTGCTAACAAAATATCAACATGGAGGCAAACTCAGCCATAAGACACAATTATCACAGGGTTTATATGTATATATTCATCCCAAAAGTGTTCTATCAGGTTGAGGTCAGGACTCTGTGCAGGTCAGTCAAGTTCTTCCACACCAAAGTCGCTCATCCATGTCTTTACGGACCTTGCTTTGTGCACTGGTGCACAGTCATGTTTTAACAGGAAGGGGCCATCCCCAAACTGTTTCAACAAAGTTGGGAGCATGAAATTGTCCAAAATCTCTTGGTATGTTCAAGCATTCAGAGTTCCTTTCACTGGACGTAAGGGGCCAAGCCCAGCTCCTGAAAAACAACCCCACACCATAATCCAACTTTACACTTGGCACAGTGCAGTCAGACAAGTACCGTTCTCCTGGCAACCGCCAAACCCAGATTCGTACATCAGATTGCCAGATGGAGAAGCATGATTCATCACTGCAGAGAACGCGTCTCCACTGCTCTGGAGTCCAGAATAAGTTTAAATAAGTTTGAAGGTCTGTAGTGACTGACTATGCAGAAAGTCAGCGACCTCTGCGCACAATGCGCCTCAGCATCCGCTGACCACGCGCTGTCATTTTACATGGCCTACCACTTCGTGGCTGAGTTGCTGTCGTTCCCAATCGCTTCCACTTTGTTATAATACCACTGACAGTTGACTGTGGAATATTTAGTAGTGAGGAAATTTCACGACTGGACTTGTTGCACAGGTGGCATCCTATCACGGTACCACGCTGGAATTCACGGAGCGCCTGAGAGCGACCCATTCTTTCACAAATGTTTGTAGAAGCGGTCTGCATGCCTAGGTGCTTGAAGATATATACCTGTGGTCATGGAAGTGACTGGAACACCTGAATTTAATTATTTCGATGGGTGAGTGAATACAAACTCATACCTCCCTGTTTAAAAATACATAGCTTTAAGTGTGTGTCTGTGTGTCTCACCGCATGTCGTGATGAGATCTTCTGCACCACAAACTCTGCAAGGGACGTGATGCTCTCGTCTGAACCATACTTGCCGAGCCTCTCACTGACGAAGCCTTCAAAGCTTAAAGGCTCCTTTCTCAAGCGCAACATGATCCCAATAAAGTTTCCAGCATGCTCAATAGCACTGCGTATGATCTCATCACGGTGCTCTGATGCAAATAGGTGCTAAACAGAAAGGTGGATTTATTTTTATTCACCAAATGTACACTGTACACACCAAAGTACACAGCAACCCAAGTTGAAGAAAAAAATTTAATTTAAGATACAGCCTAGAGCTATTTAATAATATAAATATGGGATAAGTATGTGCAAAGCATGTATTATTTCTACTAAAGTACAACATGTTTATTAGGAGTCACAAGAATATTAATTTGCACTAGTTGATGAGCAATTAGAAAAAATAACTGACTAATAGTTTCACAGTAGTCTTTAAATAACACCATTATCTTTGTGCTATTTTATAAGTGCTGTTAACTGCTGATATACAATTTAGAAAATAGTCTCAGGCACACTTCCAACAAAGTAATATGAAAGTGATATTACACTACAATGAATTTTCCCAGCATAATGGATATTTAGTCTGCTTTTCTTAACCACCTGCTTGCGTTTTTTCTCCACTATCCTGGCGAGTCAACAAACCAACACTGGCCACAACTGATATAGTTATTCTTAAGTTTTATTATTATTTTTATTATTCCATCATATTTGGAATGCTTTCTTTTCCCACAGTTTTTGAGACACTGACCAAGAAGAGTTAAAGTTGGACTAGTCTGTGCTAGGCTAGTGTCTAACGTGTTTATCAGCTATTGTCTATCAGCTATTAGCTGATAATGTTCATAAACAAAGCTTTTGGCTTTGTTGGTAAACAATGCCTTATGCCTTCAAACAGTTTTGCATTCGCTTTTAGTTCACTGCGAACATCATCTCCAACTTTTGCTGACCGCTGGAAAACAAAGCTCAGAAGAATAAATGCTGGACTGAGTTTAAAAGCTTCGCCCTCAGGATGAAACTCAGGATGAACCGCGAAGCAGGCCCCGACATTGAATTTCCTGAAATGTGAATTTCCTGAAATGAACCATGTGGGTGATGTTGCAAATAATTTCTAAGTTCTGAGCGTGCTGTTTAAAAGAGACTTTGAGCTGTCTCAATGCTCTTGTCTTTAAAACTCTCAAAAATCAAACAACTCCTATGCAATCTACACATTTTGGTATCAAATTGCTCAAACAGCCACCCCTGACTCAAACCACATAATTAGCTAAGTGATTTGGTGTATTTATATGTATAATAAACATACCTAAAGAATGTCACTGCAAATCGAAAAAAAGAATCAGGTTAAATAACATACGTATATTAAGCATCAGAACACCCATGGCTCTCCTAAAGCAATGTCATTAGTTAAGCAATTTTTTAAATTTTATTAAATTTTTGCAAGTTTCTTTGAATTAAAGCAATTCATTCTTCAGACTTCTTCAAAGTTCATCACTTTGTGAACAGATTTGAATCTGCAAATATTTATTTCAGATTATTTTTTAGTCTGAAAAATACATTCTTATTTAGTTAAAAGTAACCTTAATGAATGGCCAGGTTGAGCTCACTGATACATACAAACACACTTACCAGTCTGCTAAAGCCTCCATATAGGATACAGAAACCGCCTTGGTAGTCTGAAACCTCTGCAAAGCCTTCGATGCAACGGTAATCATAGGAACAGATGACCCGGTTGGTGTGGAGGTCAATCTGGTCAATGCCCCCAGGAGTGACCTCTAACCCCACCATCTTCCGTGTGTCACTCCAATGATGCTTGTAGCAATTATAACGCTGATAAAGCAACAGTTCAATGTAAAATATCAAAATATCTTACAATCTAATACGAATCTAACAATTTAATCAGTAAACAAGTCTGATAAGTGATGTCTGTGTAACTAAAAATCTTAATAGCAAAAAGCAAGCTTTGCATTTAGCTAGAAGACAAACTTTCATTTGTTCCCATTGTTCATATAGTTCAATTGCAAATTTAGTATTGATGAAAACCTGCAAAAAAACAGAAATTAAGCAATGTATTATTTTGCCCTTACCTAAACTTAGTATGTATCTGAAAACACACATTGAATCTTTTCAGAGACCCCACGAATTGCCAAATATTACTCATATGTGATCATAAGGCATGTCAGAAGAACATCACCTTTCATTCATCTAATCATCCATCCATCAATCCACCCACCCACACACACACACACACCTCAGTCTCTGCCTGTATAAGACCTAAACTGGAAAGAACCCCGTGTTAACTTGTGTACAAAGGGTTGGCAATACTCACTCTTCCAGTTATCTTTCCCTCAGCAAAGTCTGTTCTAAATCTCTATAGAAGAGAGAAAGGCAAGCATAAGAAAACAAACTTACACCATATATGTGTGATGGCCTCAGAAATCTTCAAATGGTAAAATCGACATTTTCTACTATATGAAATTTTAAAAAATACAGGTTTTCTTGAACTGAAATGTTTCCTTTTTTTACATAAAATCTCAATTATTCTCCAGCAATGGGAGTTCTCACTTTGATTACAGACACATTAGACTCAATCACCTACAGTAAAAAAAATATATACAGCATTTCATGGCGGTACAGTGCACATGCTATTGAAAAAAAAAGTTGTGTGATGAAGGAATTTACCACAGTAGTACCCTCTGTACAGTTTTGCTTGTGTGCAAGACAGAGACAAAGCCACATGTTTATGTGAAGTGAAAGTTGAAGAGCTTGTGTGAGGTAAATCAATGGTGCATTGCTATTCTACTTGTTAGTTGTAGTCTATCTTGCGATTAAAAAAATCATTTGCCTGTCCTCACAAAGTCCATACAACCAACACCATATCCCACAATTCCTAGTGAATAAGCCCTGTTTCCTCAGCGAGTCAAGGTAGCTGACCAGAGTCACCACTATGCAGACGCACTATATGTAGTGCACTCTGACATAGGGTGATGAATTCATCATCATAATGATGAATTAATTAAATATAAGATAAAGTACAACTGCAACAGGCACCGTTTAGACCATATAGCAGAGTATGATGTTGAGTAAGAAACTGTGATGAACAAACTGCCTTTTAAACCAAAGATGAAGCAGGGACTCAGAGCATGTTGTTTTTAAAATTCCTTAACAAAAGAATGCAAAACACTTTATATATTTTAGAGATTTGTTTTATAAACCATAGATGTGGATTGTTATAGAATCAGTAAGATATGAAATTCGATCTTAATAATTATTAAGCACAATAAGTAATTTTAAAAAAATCAAGCCGCTGCTGAGGTAGAAATTTTCACTGTCAAAATAGATTATGGTTAAGTATTATTTGCTTGCGTTATCCTTGTGTTTTTTTTTATTACATTCCCATTTCACTTTGTCCCCTTATACATCGAAGGAGTTTATTTTATTTAATCACCATTAGTTATTATTTTACTGTGAAAATAATGTGACCAAGGTCCTGATTTAAGGAAAATTGAAACAAAAGTGGAATAAATAAATAAATAAATAAATACAAACTGATGCCAATCCCAACATCAGAGATGCCGGCGTAAAAACCTAAAGTAATCATAATAAATAGGCTAGTAAGCAGAATGTATTTTTTTTTAACAATAATCACAACACTGATAATGAAAATAAAAACTTTTTGTTTATCTTATTGAAAAAGTTTATTGAAAAAGTTTAACTTCCACATTTGTGTGTGTTTGGAGGGGCTGTCTATAGTGTAATAGATGTTATTGTATAGTTCTGGTTTTCATATTAGATAATGAAAATATATTCCTTTGGTTTCAAGAAGACTATACTTCCAAATATTTGAGAGGTTTTTCTTTGTATTTTTTTGTCTTTTAAAGAGGTAGGGCACCACAAAGCAATTGAATTTAGTAGTTTATTGAATTTCATTGTACGCTCTATATGACCCACCCAGAAAATTTATCCAGCTATAAAGCTACAAGATACACTTTTAATCATTAGTCTTGCCTCTGACTGTAGCTCTTAATGCATTGTGGGTGATTAAGATTCCTTTGCAATTTGCAGCAAAGTGTTTCCGATACTTAGGTATCTATATCTCCTCAGACCATTTTATCTTAATTTAGTGGCCAATATAAAACACAAATTTAAATCATGGGAACTCCTCCCCATCTCTCTTTTAGGTTTGGTAAATGTAATAAGAATCCTATAATAATATCCTTCCTCACTTATTGTATTTATTGTACTCATTGCCTAGTTATCTACCCTCCTCCTTACTTAACGGCTTAGTCAAAATTTGTGAGGAATAGAAAAAAAAAAAACCAGCCCAAGCATTAAGATTTCAATATTAATGAGACCAAAGGATGAAGGGGAGCTTGTGTGCCCATCACGCAGTTATACAACTGGTCATCAAGTTAAATTATGATTAAACTCTCACTGGGTCTTCAAACATCTGAGGCATGCTCCCCGATTCCTTTCAAATACTTGTTGTTTACTAATAATATCACAGGCAAAAGAAATTTGTTCTATATAATATCATAGGCTGGACAGGTGTTAGGAAATACCTTAAGATCCCAGATATAAATATGTAAACAGGCATGGAGTTTAAAAAAATAAGATGAGAATATTGTGTGGATAGAGAAAACCTGCCACAATTTGGGGGTCCTGGGACAAAAGATATTTTCAATACATGCTCATTTCTAGTTATTACAAGTGTGATGGAGTGAGTGATCTACTTGAGTGGTGAGATACAGAGTTGCGCTACTGGTCAGAGACCCAAGGACACGGACTTCTACTTCACCCTTCTTTATTTTTCAGACTTGCGTAGATTGAGTTGGTTAGGCGTGAGATGGTTAGGGTATCAGAATATCAGGGCCAGAGCCAAACATACATCTTATAAAACCAATGACCAGGGTAGTACCAGGGATATTCAGCCCTTCTTTTGTCAATTCAAACTGAGTTAGTCAACATGGGCTAATCTCCAGTCATGACCATTCATGATAGGACCTGGGATACAACCCAGGAGAGACGCATAATTAATTCACAGGCTGGAAATAGACAGATATCTCACACATACAAATAAACTCTGTCTCTGGCTATCATGCACACTGTCTTTATTCTTGGCTGCATCATGTCTGTGTCTTTATTCCATTTTCTCTCAGAGCAGCGCTCTCAGATGGTAAGTGTGTGTGATGCTAGATATTCAACAGGCATACTCTCAGCATTAGCTTTAGTTCACTGCTCGGGTGCATTTGTTTGTGTGCATGCCAAATCATGAGATCATGTACTCGAGTGCACTTTATTTTCATAAACACAGCGGCTCACTGCATACAAACTAAATGTACTACTAATAAAGATGGGTGAGAACAGGTGCATGCTTGATTTTAACTGTAGTGTTTTCGTCCAGAGCTCATACAACCGCTGAGTAATTTTAGTGAAGAAAATAATGGTGTGCAGCTTTTTTTAGTCTTGTTTTACAGAGACAGAGTAGGGGTGGGCCTCTGCAGAATCCAAGCAGGAAATAATACTGTCCACAGAAAAAGAAAACAAAAGTTTCTTAACTTCTGCTGTTGTCGGTCATCAAACTGACCCCCTCAAACAATTTCTAAGATCTGCACTGATATTGCAAGTAACCTATTTTGAGCTCAAATCAGCAAATTTGAGGAGTCTGCATTTCTGCAGATAGTCTCTCCATGTTCTCCACAACCAAGATCTACCATTTCAGTTTCAGTATATCAGACTTTCAGGCTGGACCAAGTGCAAACTCACACAAGGCTATCCAACCTGCTCCTGGGAGCATTTGACCCTTAAAGTGATCAAGTGACCACATGCACTTTTCAATTCAGTGGAGAATATTAGGGTTAATAACGGGTCTGGCCCTCTCTCCATTGATGAACATGGATTGCAGTTAGTGAGTAAAGCTGCAAATTCCTCCTGCAAGATCAGCTGCTTCCATAAAAAAAAATCTTCTTATGCATGCAACTCGATTTACTGAAAATCACAGTGTTTCATAATTAATAAATATGTACGGCTGGACGCCACCATACCCAAAACAATCCACAATGTTAAAACTATATAATGAGATCACTGTCTTTTAAATGAAAGTCCAGATACAAGATTAAACTGAGCAAAAACAGCAACAAGGAGAGGTTAAACTGAAACACAACGTATTTTTTAAACATAATATTTGAGATGTGTGCCCGCTCTCACAGCCCTCCACGATTCTCAGTTTACCGTTTTAAATTATAGTTAATGTTATGTTTTGTCTTGATTCCCCTATACCAGAGGTCACTAACAGGCGGACCGCGGTCCGGGTCTGGACCCAGAAGCTGTCTCATATGGACCCTAAGCTCATATGGAGCTTACAGCCAAAACAGAAGGTTATGATTTAAAACCTGACGAGGCGCTTCTATTTTGGCTGGCGCAGCTTTTGTAGTCTTTACGGTAATGTTTTAGTAGTGGATGAGGAAATGCACAGACCAATTGTATGCGCGTTAAGCCATTTCATGTGATACCACTCAGCCAATCAAGTCTGTGGATTCTAGGTGGTGATCATTGCTTTACTTTACTTTACAGCGTAGACAGATGAGAGAGTTAGAGGCAATGAAGAGAGACGGTAGAAAGAAAAAGAAAGATAGTGATGCATGTAGAAACAACAAAGGGAAAAATAAGCCGAAGAAAGTGAGAGATACAGACGACTGCGCTGGAAAAAGAAAAGACGGGTGAGACGGAGAAAGGGACAGAAAAACAAGGAACAAATGGCACTCTCTAAAAAAAAAAAGGAAAGTAGACAGTGAAAATAGGGCATTTAATCTGGAATGGACAAACTCATTTCTGTTCATACTTCCCAATAAATATTGTCAAAAAGGTTTTGAATTGTACTGAACTCATTTGATTTGAAAGTCTGGTATTGATTACATGCAGATGCTGATACAGCTACTAGGCTACTTAAATATATATTATACTAAATAGTTAGACAACATGATCTTCAGGACCATTGCTTCAAGAAATTTTCTCTAAATGGACCTCTTTAGATTTTAGTTGAATACCCCTGCCCTGTACTGTAAATGAACAGCAAACTTTTTCAGAAGCAAACAGAAAAGTGAGAAGCACATTGGAATGTGCTTTCCATTCAACAGTGAATGGAGCTCAGGCCTCCAAGAAGCGAGCACGCTCACCTCTGCTATGCTGAGTTTAAAAAATGCAGTGTATTTTTTGCACTCTCGTCAATGCTGTGGCATCACAAGTGCTCGTTTACTGCACTGTGAGTGCAGACTAGTGGGAGAGGGGCAATCGCTCCCAGGGGCCAGTTGAACCTAGTGTGAGTGCACCTAAAGAGATTTTTAAAAAAAGGCAGGTTTTTCTTGTTGTCCAAGTGTTTCCTGTTATATTGATTATTTAAACAATCAAGACCTCTAATTAATAATTAAATGAGCCCTGGGTTTTGCCTGTGAAGACTGAATTTGTTGTTAAAAAGGATAAACCATCCTGAAGACCAGAGAGTTGTCTTATGGGAGAAAAGCAAGCCATTTTGAAGCTGAGAAAAGAGGGAAAATACATTGGCATAGCCAAAACAACCATTTAGAATATCATGAAAATAAAAGAAACCACTACTGTATTAAGTGTAGTGTACAACCAGACATTGAACAGGTCGGCCTCTTGCTGACAAAGATGGATGTTGATGTTTTTAACTAAAATACTGCTTAACTGTTTAGGAATTACAGCAATTTATTTCATGGTTGCTAGATTATCACATGCTCAAAAGTAATTGGTCAAACTAACATTATAAATATATGAATTATTTTTAATATTGGATGCAAATCCTTTTTAAGAATACACAAAATTGTTGATTTAGTCCAAATCTATCAGTAACTTGTTGGCTGGTGACGTCATTTCCTGTTTTCGAATCGTTTGCCGGGAGTTTTGCCGCTGTTGGCGTTTGTTTTACGTGTTTTTTT
>JAQMYM010000019.1:7795862-7832876 GCA_030014255.1 Parauchenoglanis ngamensis | reverse complement strand
TCTCACTCTCCCTCTCCCTCTCTCTCTTTCTCTCTCTCTCGCTCTCTCTCGCTTTCTCTCTCGCTCTCTCTCTCTCTCTCTCTTTCTCTCTCTCTCTTTCTCTCTCTCTCCCTCTCCCTCTCCCTCTCTCTCTTTCTCTCCCTCTCCCTCCCTCTCCCTCTCTCTCTCTCTCTCTCTCTCTCCCTCCCTCTCTCTCCCTCAGCCTCTCTCTTCCCCATCGAGATTTCCTCGGTCAGGAGAGATCATGAGTTTTTGGATCATGACTCGGTGCGAGCGTTATGCAGGTGAGACTGAAACACAAGGCTGCGTCCCAAACCACACACTGATGTCGCAGCTACCACTGGGAAAGTTACATGCACTGAAAACCACGTGTCAGGGGAAAGATAAACACGTCACAACAGAAATCAGGGAAAGAAAAAGAAAAGTAGCTGATGTTTCACTTGGAAATGAGTCACTTTACTGAAGAAAAAATGCAGCATAATTTCCTCTTTCATTTAAGGTCTTCATCTCTCTCTTGTCGTGTGTGTGTGTGTGTGTGTTTGTGTGTGTGTGTGTTTTCAGGAGATTGACGACTCTGAACAAATGCGCTGCTATGAGTCTGGAAGTCCACTTCCGCTGCAAACAGGTTGGTGAAATCTGATTGGCTGTCAATCAAACCAAAGCCACTCAGCAGCAGTTTAACAACTTTGGAACTTTTATGTACTTAAAAACTCATGAACAGTTGTGCAACTCTTGTGTGTTGTGTAACTGAACATAATTGTGTAATATCAAGTGCGGAGGAATTTTTTTTCGAGAAATTAGGTCATGATGCTCACTGGCTTTTATTTTGGCACTTCAAAGGAAAGGGAATAACTTCGTCCAAAAGTAATGATGATCCAATTACACAGAGCTCTTTAAGTTCATAATTAGAATTGTGTGTGTGTGCGTGCGTGCGCGTGTGTGTGTGTGTGTTGGTCAGAGCGAGGATTCCGAGGAGGATGATGCGTGTGCGCTGAGCTCCCGTTGGGCGTTTCAGCGTGACAGTAAAACTTGGTCCCGTCTCCAGACCCACAGCGACAGGGTCACGACCCTGAGGCCATCAGCGAGCAGCGACAGTGTCCTGAGTGACGTGACCTCATTGACCTCTGACCTCAGCCTCAGCAGCCTGAGCCTGGACGTTGCCCGGGAAACCACCTCTCCGGTCTGCAGCGAGGCCACAGAATGCGATGGCGATGTCGACTCCTCCTCTACGCCTCACTCTGTCCGTGAAAAAGTGAAACGTTCTTCCAGGCTCTTTTTGCGAAGGATGGAGTCTTTACGGCCTCAGAAAGAGGCGGTTGCTAGGGGCGTTTCCACGGATACGCATCTTCAGGTGGCGGAGTTACATCCTGAACATAGCTTGCCAAAAAGTACCGTGAAAGGAGTCGGTGCCACAGGGCCCGCAGGATGGAAGTCGCGTACAAGGCGGCATAGTGGCGTCGACCAATCAGCAGCCGATGTCAAGCCTCAGAGGGCGTGTCTGTATCTCGAGGACTACCAGTTAGCGTGGGAGCGGTCCGCACTTGCAGATCAGAGGAGTTACCCGGGAATAGTAGGGCGGCTTGTTCATCTTCCTTCGGATCACAAGCCTGGAACGTTCCCCAAATCGCTGTCTATCGAGAGCCTTTGTCCGATTTCTTTCTCTCAGTGCAGCGACCGGATTGGCTGGCCAGGTGAAGATGGAGAATTCTCATTGGACGGCACCAGCAGTTGCCTCAGCGGGTCACAGGACTTTGTTTCACCCACGCTGGGAAATCGTCAAAACTCGGTGGATTCGATAAGCTCGGTTTACGACAACGTCCCTGACGCTTTCACGTATTCTCCAGAAGTTCCAGAAGTTTGCGTTCGAAGCTCGGAAGACATGTTTCAGTATCTGGACGCCATTTTGCAGGACATCCATGGACTGCAGGAGAACATCACAGAGTGGTCTAACTCACTGGGACGACAGCTGGACGAGAGCGAATCGATGAAGGACAGTACGTTACCCATCATGCTTCAGGATGAGGAGCGCTCGGATTACGAAAGCGCCGGAAATTCGCTGAACGATGGAGAGGGAGAAGGAGACATGAGGGAAAGGAGGGATTCGGGAGTCGGGGCGTCTCTCACTCGGCCCAGCAGGTGGGGAATATGTATTGTATACTTGTATACTTCAATTCGTAACAACGTTTTGTCGTAAACTTAAGCAGGCTTAGAGCCGAACCCTGAGGAACACCACTGATCATTTTAAAAAAGGAACGGTACAACAAAATGCTAACACTGCTAACAGTGAACAGAAGCGAATGGACACCAGTTAGCATTATGCACAAATGTTCATAGTTAGCCTTGATTAATTAATTCATTATTGATCTGGTCTAGTAGCTAGGTTATCTTAACTAGTTAGTAACACAGTATTAACGAAGCTGCCGCAGCCCAGTGTGTTATTTTCCTTTTTTAATCTTTCCTTCACAGGAAGCTGCGATGGCACAGTTTTCAGAATTCTCATCGGCCGAGCGTGACGTCAGCGTCCCAGGAGATTAACCGTCAGTCAGCGGCGCAGCTGAACCTGCTGCAGAAATACAGCCTGCTGAGACTCACCGCTATTCTGGAGAAACACTGCGACACGGGCAAGCACGGCCGGAGCTGGTACACACACGCGCACGCACACACACACACGCGCACACGCACACACACACACACACACACACACAAGCTGTCTCTCTCACTCAAGTGAGTCATTTGAACTCTTGGTCGTGACACATTCACGTGACGAATGGAGAATTAATACACATATTTGGTTTAGTGTCTTAAAGATAAAACCACAGCTGTGTGTGTGTGTGTGTGTGTGTGTGTGTGTGTGTGTGTGTGAGAGAGACCAATTCATTAAATTCACTTAGTATCACTTACAAATGAACCATTATATTCACACACTTTGAAAAACCAGAAGAGAAATAGTGCAAAGTTCCCTGGTTGCGTTCAGTTCCTTTCTGTTTTTCCCCTCATTTTATTTCTTTCATTTTCATTCTTTTGTTCTTTTTCCATTGCTTTTCTTTCTTTCTTTTTCCCTTCCCTCTTTTCTTTTTTTTCTTTTGTTTTCTTTTCTTCTCCAAAGTGTAGTTGATTGTTTTTTTTTTAAGGTTTGTTCTCTTTGCATGCGCTCTGATTGGCTGTAACAGCCTGTATGTTTCCGTGTTCTGCATTGTGATTGGACAGGATGGTGCCGAAGTTCATGAAACGTTCTAAAGTTCCTGATTACAAGGACAAGCGTGTGTTTGGGGTTCCACCAATCGTAAACGTCCAGCGCACTGGTCAGCCCCTCCCCCAGAGCATACAGCAGGCCATGAGGTACCTACGGAGCCAGTGTCTCGAGAAGGTACACACACACACACACACACACACACACACACACACACACACACACACGTACATCCAGAGTTCTGTAGCTGCATGGGCTTTCTAGAACCCCAGTGGCCCTATAGAACCCCCACTGAATTACATAATCATATCCACATCCACGACTCCTGAGTCACACCAAGGATTTAAGAACCACACCGAGAACTCTAGAACCATGCTGTGAACTCTAGAACCCGACTAAGAATGATTCAATAACATAAAGAAATATAAAGTTGCAACAAGGCTAAAAATTTTCACAACACACATCTAAATATTTTCAAGCTGCAGTGAAAATTCTAGAACCGAATCCAGAATTCTAACAATGCAGTGATGGTTCTAGAACCCCAGTGAGAATTCAAAAGCCACACTGAGGATGCTGTAATCACAGCCAGAATTCTAAAGCTGTACTAAGACTTAGTGGGAGTTCTAGAACAGTGCCATCCTCCATGTTAGTGTTATTATTTTTCTGGTTTAGTTAGCTAATGTAGCTAGGTAGGTGCTAGGTAACAAGCTACACAGAGCTGGATACATATGGAGTTAGCTAAGCTTAGCTAGTGAAGTAAGTCATAATGTTCATCTCAAGTGCACGACACCAATGAGCCAATCGTGTGACTGACAGCTGGAAGCCCCGCCTCCTCGCTGTGTTGCGTTCTACAGAAGAAAATGTGAAAGTTTAAAAAATAACTTAAAACTCTCTCTCTCTCTCTCTCTCTCTCTGTGTCTGTGTGTCTGTAGGTGGGAATATTCCGGAAGTCTGGAGTGAAATCCCGCATTCTGGCCCTCAGACAGCTGAATGATAATTCCCCAGATCATGTGACCTATCAGGGCCAATCAGCTTATGATGTTGCTGACCTGCTGAAGCAGTACTTCAGAGATCTGCCAGAACCCATCCTCACCTCCAAACTCACACACACCTTCCTGCACATATACCAGGGTGTGTGTCCTGTACACACACACACACACACACACACACACACACACACACACGCACACACACGCACACACACACGCATCTCTGTAAAACTGTAACAAATAAACATGGTATGTCCAGGTCTCCAGACACAAAATCTGTGTGTGTGTGTGTGTGTGTGTGTGTGTGTGTGTGTGTGTGTGTGTGTGTGTGTACAGTTGTCCCTCAGCAGCAGAGGTTTCAGGCAGTTCAGTGTGCCGTGTTCCTCCTGCCCGATGAGAACCGGGAGGTTCTGCAGACTCTGCTTTACTTCCTCAGTGACATCAGCACGGCAGAGGAGAATCAGATGACGGCACACACACTCGCTGTGTGTCTCGCTCCCTCCATCCTGCACCTCAACACCTCCAAACGTGACGCAGCCTCCCACGGGTGTGTATGTGTGTGTGTGTGTGTTTGTGCGCGTTTGTGTGTGTGTGTGTGTGTGTGTGTATGTGTGAAAGATAATCATTTCACTTGTTGAAATTAAATGAAATGAATCTTACATTAATGCAGCCAACACAAGGAGGGTATGTAACTTGCAACACCAGCGACAGCAAGCAACTCGACCTCATCAGTATTCATCAGCTATTATTTACCCACGAGGCATTTTATCTGTTTACAGAGAAAACACACACACACACACACACACACACACACACACACAGTGAGCTGTACTTGTAAAATAAATAATTACTCACAATAAATAATTGATGTTGTTGGTTAATTTCCTGGTTTTGTGCGTGTGTATGTGTGTGTATGTGTGTATGTGTTTGTGTGTGTGGGTGCGTGCATTGGGACATTTAGTCGCTCTGTGACCTCGTAACCTCTCTAATTTAAATAAACCCAGTGTGAATAATTTATTCCTACATTAGCGATGTGTTTTGTTTATTTGTTTGTTCGTTTGTTCTGTGCTGACAGGCTGATTAGCAAAAGGAGCAGAGCCAAACCAGACCACAAGGACCTGAGTGAGAACATGGCAGCTACTGAGTGCCTGAGCCACATGATCACAGAGTGTAAAAAGCTGTTTCAGGTACACACACACACATACACACACACACACACACACACAGGGTAAAGGCCCAGTCACATGAAATCACCTTCATTTTAAATATCTAATGTAGAGATTATTCTAGAACTGGGGTTCTCTAACTCTCTAATGGATGTGTGTCAGATTCCTCAGGAGATGATGCTGCAGGCGTGTAGCTCGTATGTGTTAGCGGACTCTCAGCCGCTGCCTCTGCATGCGCTCGGAGTGAACAGACATGGAGAGAGAGTGGACTATCGTGTCTACCTGGAGGACAGCCGGCAGTGTTTACTGAGGGATACAGCCGAGAAGGGCAAGGGGTGGCACAGCGCAACGGGACCGCCACACACTGAGCTCGCCTACAAGAAGGTACACACACACACACACACACACACACACACACACTGTCCTGATTCTGTCCAATCAATCTTTCATATGAACCTGTTTATGCTGTTCCAAATACTGGGTCAGTATTGCACCAAGTGTGACCTAAAAAACACTGAAAACTAGGGGACACTGCAGACTCTGGGATACGGGGGCAGATCATTAGTGAAAACTATGGACAGAGAAGTTAAGAAAACACCAGAAGCTAGGGGACACCAGAAGCTAGGGGACACCAGAAGCTAGGGGACACCTGAGAACATGGACACTAGGGAACAAGGAAGTACTCATAACCCACAGAGTGTGAGCAGCAGTAGTTGAGTCTCTCAGTGAGTCAGTCAAGGAGTTGCTCAGGGAGTCAGTCGGTCGGGGCGTCAGTAGATTGAGGAGTCAGTCAGTCGGGGAGTCAGTAGATTGAGGAGTCAGTAGATTGAGGAGTCAGTCGGTCGGGGAGTCAGTAGATTGAGGAGTCAGTCGGTCGGGGAGTCAGTAGATTGAGGAGTCAGTCGGGGAGCTCAATTGTTTTTCCTGCTAAATTCATTCCTTAATTCCTGCTTATTCTTCTTCCCCTGCATTGTGATTATTCAATTGCAGGCTGGAGATGGGCACCCAGTTCGCCTCTGGCGCGTTTCTGTGGAGATTGAGGCTCCACCCACTGTGGTTTTGCACCGTGTGCTGAGAGAGCGCCACCTGTGGGACGAGGACCTGCTGCACAGCCGCGTGATGGAGAGTCTGGAGAATAACACCGAAGTGTTTCATTACATCACTGACAGCATGGCACCTCACCCACGCCGAGACTTCGTTGTACTCCGGTACACACACACACACACACACACAGACACACACACACACACACACACACACACACACTCACAGAGCGAATGCATGTTTTATAGTTGCGTGTTTATACAGTGCTATTCTTTTTGTTGTGTGTGTTAGCCATTGGTGTACAGATCTCCCTCGGGGTGTGTGTGTTCTCATCTCCTCATCTGTCGATCATGGCAACGTCCAGCTGGAGGCGGGGCTTAGAGCAGTGCTTCTGACATCACGTATTATGATTGAGCCATGTGGAAAGGGGCGGAGCCGACTAACACACTACTGCAGAGCGGATCTACGGTAAAATTCACACACACACACACACACACACACACACACAAAACCATACAAACAGATGGTCATACACAACCACAGAACTAACACTTGCTCTCTTTGTCTTTGTGTGTGTGTGTGTGTGTGTGTGTGTGTGTGTGTGTTCTACAGGGGGCGCTCACCTGACTGGTATAATAAAGTGTTTGGTCACCTGTGTGCGGCGGAGGTTGCTAGGATACGCGGCTCGTTCCCCGTTCTGACAGCGAGAGGACCCGAGACCAAACTCTGAGACTGAGGGAGTGAGCAAACGAAAGCAGGACGAGATTGAGGTTTACAGGGGAAGGACGTCATCTGATCTGAAACAAGATCGGGCTAAATCTGATCACCAAAGCTTGGACTAAACCATGCTACTCAGATTAGACACATTAACCTTGATCAGAAGAGTTATTACGACATTAAATCTGATCAAGTCTTAGATTAGACCTAATCCAATTAGACCCAGTTAAACAAGATTAGACAAAACCAATACTGTACAAGAAAACATAAAAACAGATCAGTGTCCAGACTTGTGCTACTATATACACTATACACTATACTAACATGAAAGCAGATCAGATTAGATTGGATCAAACCTGATTGGATCAAAGATTTGACCTGATTATATCAAATCAGATTGATACAGCTTGAATCAGACAAGATTGGATCAAAGACATGATAAAATCAAACTAGAGCACCTGACCTGATCAAATTAGTCCATATCTGATTTGCTCAGAAAACATTGGTCCAGAAGAGAAATCAAACGAGATCAGACCATACCACATCAGCACAGACCAGACCAAGACATTAAACTGGAATAAAAAAACATCAGATCAAAACTGGTCAGAGGAGAATTGACTAGCTCAAATCAGATTAGACCTACTTCAATCAGGAATCATCAGACCAGAGATTAGATTAGATTATGCCAAAGTATAAACACATTAGGTTAAAAAGAAGTAGAAAATATCAGTTCATATCAACATGTTTTCAAAGATTAGACCAGATCAGACCTGACAAAACCTAAGTTCAGTTGTTAAACAAGACCAGATCAAACAAAATTAGACCTGATCAGAAAAAAGATAATGCCAAACGATATTGTAAGAAAGTAACACATGACACTAGATCAGACATGATTGGTTCAAAATGGATTAGAAAAATAAAGTCAGATCAAACCAGATTAGACCTGATCAGACCTGATTAAATCAATCCAGATTAGATCAGAGGCGGAAACATAATAAACCAAAGAATAGATCAGATCTGGACACATCAAATCATCAGATCAGAACGGATTCAATCAGATCAGATCAGAGATCAGACAAGATCAGTGCAAATTAGTCCACTAAAGTCCACTAGTCCAGCATCTCTAACCTGTAAAGTTTTAAGCACTCTGTTATGACACACTGAGGATGAATATTCAGTCAGCTCGCAGGCCAACACTCGAGCAGCCAATCAGGACTCAGATATGTAAATATGTAAATGAGCAGGCAATTTGAATATGAAAGCTATCAGGAATCACTCCGGGGAGGAAACTGTCCCAGATTTATCCCTGTATTATGCACAAGGGCTCTGTGCTTGTGTGTGTGTGTGTGTGTGTGTGTGTGTGCGTGTGCGTGTGCGTGTGCGTGTGCGTGTGCGTGTGCGTGCGTGTGCGTGTGCGTGTGCGTGTGCGTGTGCGTGTGCGCGTGCGCGTGCGTGTGTGCGTGCGTGCGCATGTGTTTAGACCAGAGATTATATTAGATTATACCAAATTATAAATGCATTCAGACCAAAATTCAGACCAACACGTTAAGCTAGAGCAGAAAATATCAAGGATTAGACCAAATTAGACAAAACCTGATTAAAGCAGATCCAATCAGATAAGATTGGACCAGATCAGACCCAACAAAATGAAACAAAACCAGATTAGACCAAACCAGATTAGATCAGACTATATCTATCAAAAATGAAGTATATTAGCACAGACCCAGACCAGATCAAATACCTGATCTAAAATAAACTCGATCAGGTCAAGTCCAGATTAGACCAGACCGGACTAGACCAGACCGGACTAGACCAGACCGGATTAGACCAGACCGGATTAGACCAGACCGGATTAGACCAGACCGGACTAGACCGGAATAATCAGGTAATGGCAATAAAAAGCAAACTAACAAACATCAGTCATTTAACGAGAAATCAGTATTTGTTATTTCTACGCTGTGCGTTATGACACACCCACATCCTGTTGCGTCATGTTTATCGGTGTCTCCTCATTGGTCAGATCTCTAACTGAAAATAACCTTCATCAGCGTCTGACTCGGGATTGTCATACACTGTCGCTTGGTGTTTGTTTACTCACTGGATAGTTAGGTTTAGATTGGACAGATCAACACAACACCACTGTTTTATAACAGCACCGTGGTATTTTTAAATATCACAGCGTTTCGTACAGTCGATTATTGACCAACAAATAGATTTTAAAAATGTTGATGTGTTTATAGAAAAGTGCAGATTTTTTCAGGACAGATTTATTTTCCGAACTTCTGTTTCTGTGTACATTACTGTATATGAATATGAATGTGTTTTGCAAAAGCCGCTATGTCTGTCTGTATGTCTGTGTGTGTGTGTGTGTGTGTGTGTGTGTGTGTGTGTGTGTGTGTGTGTGTGTGTAGTATTTCTCTCAGGCGTTACGCAAGAAGATGTTTTGTATTTATGGCTGTAACATAATGCTTTAATGAATTAATTCACTTCAGTTATATATATATGTCTGTGTGTGTGTGTGTGTGTGTGTGTGTGTGTGCACCTTTATATGCCACCCGTGCCTTGAACTGAGCTGAGATTTCAGTGTAATTTATTTGTTATTCATGTTTCAATTTCGTTTATTGTTTTCATTTTTAAAAAAGAAAAATGAATTAATCAGAGGATTAAAAAATGAATCTGAATGTCTGAATGTTTTTCAATGCTTACACTATTAATTTTTTTTTTTACGGCTCTGTTGGCTCAGCGCTGTGTGTGCTGAGAAAATTAATAAAAAAAACCTTTTCAGAGAAACTCGCAGTAGGGGTAAGCGGTGGTTTTTCTCTTTTTTTTTTTTCACAGTATGATTTTTTTCACAGTATGATTTACGCCACTCTGCATAATAAGACATAAAATTGGCTGAAAATACAATAAGATAGACGAGATATAAGGAAAAAAACAAAATATTGCAAATATTTGACCACTTAATTATTTATTTTTAAACATTTTTAGATAACAGTTTCATTAACATTGTTTACTGCATTAATTAACATGGACACATAAACTTTAATTTGAATAAAATGTGAACAATGTATACAAACTAAGCTGAAGTTTAATTGTTTAATTCTATCCAAGATGAAATATTTGCATCGATTTGCAGAAGTTGCACCGTGTTGATCATGAAAATGTTGATAAGTTCCTGAACTCCGGGCCGTGAATATTAAAGCTTGCTTTTCAGCCTCAGCTCTGAATCAGACTGAACATTAATTAAGGTGATGTACATGTCCTTTGTTCATTAATAAAAGCGTTAATTACTTTTGTTCATGTTGCATGGAGAGCGCTCCCACTCTCGGTTCTCCTCACGTTCCTCTTCACTGCTCGGTTCTCCTGAGTTGATTTCAGGATGTTCCTCTGGGATGTTCCTCAGGTTTTATCCCTAAAGCGTGAAGAACGTTCCACATTCAGGAACAGGATCTGTTCTGGATCTCCTGACGCTTCTTGACTTTCAGAACTGGTAAATGTCTTTGCGCATCTCTCGTGTCTTGCTCGGATAATGAGGAGTCTCTGTGTTCAGTTGGTTCAGTGGAGAGTTCACACAGACCAGCGCTGTCCGCGGCTCAGGAGACTTTTGTGTCCTTACTTGACTTTGATCAGTTGTGTGCGATGATAAAGTTTATATCTCTGGAAGAACTCAACACAGGTCCGAGGGTAGATCCTTGTGGAACCTCGTTACAGTTTTATTCAACTGATTTAAAATAAAATTGATAAGTAACTTGTTTAACTATTTTCATGAATCAATAGAACGTTTTCAGAGATATTTCCTGGTAAAGAAGTTGCAGTAATTTGGATTGTATTGGGATTATGAATCATGTTAATGATTCGATTCTTCTGAATCACTTTTTTTTAAGTGAGTTGAAACGTGACTAAGTAATGTTCATGATTTTAACTCCGTATCGATATTGTTCGTTTCGGTGGATACAGTAGATAGATACGATAATAAATAATATTATGAGTGCCTTTCAGTTTTGCGTGCTTGTGTGACTCAAGTGAACGATTCATTTGAAAAAGAAACCAATTAAATGGAACGAATCATTTCTGAATCATTTACAGCTGTATCTGATTCTGTAGTGTTTAAAACCAGTGCTAACTCATTCTGACAGTAATTGATACTAAATAATAAACACTGTGTGTGTGTGTGTGTGAAAGAAACGCAGCTCGTTGTGTCCGTGAGAAACCACAAAGAATCCTACAGGTGTAAAACTTAGTCACGGCTTCAGGTCTGTCCCTGTGAATGAGCCGCTTCAGGCCTTCCTGATTCCCAGAAGCTTCGCGTTTGGTTCATACGGAAGTGTGTTCAACCCAAAATCTCGGAAGGAAATTGGGAAGCAAGATTGGATGGTAATTGCTTGATGATTTTCGGCTTCACAGCTGCTAGTTTTATGACAAATAAATGAGAATATCTTGAAGCTCATGTAAGGACTCAGGAGAACGTTCTGCTTTTCTGTTTTTAAAGGTTATTCTCCGACATTCCGACCTCCGCATCACGCTGCAGCTGAGCCGAGGGAGCAGGGTTCATGTTTCGCATTCTGTTTTAGCCACAGCTGTGAATTCCTTTCTTTTTTACCTTTATTTATATGAGACTGTGAAGCGAGAGAGAGGCTGAAACACACACAAGCAGCTGATGGAGCGATTACTCTTCTGCGATGGAGATTATGTTGGAAGTGTTGGAGTGTTTATTGGGTTCTGTGCTGCTGAAGCGTGTGAGGCTGCACGCAGGTTGAGGACGGAGTGTGTGCAGATGGATGATGTTTGGAATCGACTGTTTTGTCCCACACTCCTGACCTTGATCTATGTTTTAGCAGAGGTCTTTACACAGTTTTAAAACCTTCACACAGACCAGCGTCGTCGCTTCTAACTGTTTAAGTGAAAATGAGAAAGCAGTGAAAGCGGTGAGGAACCTCAAATCATTAAAACAGTGAAACTCAGAAATGTAATGCTGCTGCTTGAGCTTTCTAAATATTACAACCAAGGTTAAACATGAGAAACAGTTTGAATAAAAACTACAAATCTAGAAGCAGTGACAGTTCTTCAGCTGTCCTGCAGGAGGAACCTTTCAAAAGTTCTGTGTAAGGACTACAGTGAGGTCCTACAGCCAGAGTGTGAACTGTACAGTGCTGTGAGCTAGCTAACATTAGTTAGCTAATGTTAGGTAAGGCAAATGTTAGTGTTAGCTAGCTGAAGTTAGTTAGCTAAAATGTATCTTAAGGCAAAACATAGAAACTTGCTAACGTTAGCATTCACCCAATAGACACTTCACACTATCTAATTGAGAAACTCTGATGGTAAAAAGAGCAAACTATATTAAACAAGCTAAATAGCTGTGCACTTTAACCCACAGCGCCTCCACTGGCTCGTGTGCGGAACAGCAGCATAGAGCACAACGAGGACGCGAGCCGCTGTGATGATGAGTTTGAGGAGGCAGACGAGACGTTCCATTAACATCAGTGGTCAGAAATGGTACAGTCCGCTTTAGGGGTGTCTGAAATCATATTACAAAATTCTTTCAGGTGTGAATACAGGAAATATACAGTAATATTTACAGGTACAGGTAAGAAGGATATATAAAAGTTTTGAACCCCTGAACTGTTGTTTTTACCTGTTTTGGGGGTCCAAGTCTTAATTATGGGGGTTAAACCCCCCCTCCATAATAATAATAATAATAATTCAGCCGTGGTCTAAAGGCTAGAGAAGTGGGTTCGGGCCCGAAAGGTTGCTGGTTTGATTCCCTGGACCGGCAGGAAAAAATGTGAATGAACATCCACGGATGAAGTGCCCTTGAGCAAGGCACCTCAAGTTCAAGTGGCTTTTATTGTCATTTCAACCATATACATGTAATACAGTGTGCAGTGAAATGAGACATCGTTTCTCCAGGACCAAGTGCTACATAAAAGACAACAGCTTTAGCGCTGGGGGAAATGTGCACTCCGATAATGAACACAGCAGTGAATTCCCGTGGTAAATAAAAAGGTCTGCATCCAACTGTCACAAGCTCCACAAGTGGTGAGCAGTAGCTAAATACTAGCATAGAGTTCTTGCACCATTTCGTGTTAATATAAACACACAAGCCACCACCGCGAGTCTTACCGCACAGAGCTACTTTCCTGTCGGCACGAAACGCAATTAGCCCAGCTAGCTAAATAGCGGCATCCGGAACTCTGTCGCTGAGCCATGTCTACGTGAAAACAATGACTCGCGCTGGGTAGTCCGCTGGAGTCGGATGCAGTCCAATCCATTGTCCAGAGAACAGACATTGGAAAGTATTGTGGTTGTTAGGGGCCGGCTTGCCACGCTTCCGCTTCCTCGCACACCGCTCTCGGCGAACCCTCCCCCGGCCGCCGGCATCAGGCCACGCCGAGGACTGGAGGCCTGGTCTCCGTAGCAACCCGAGGACGCGAAGCGTTTCCAAGAGGTCTTCCTGCAGGTCAGTTTAAGTATTTCTTTAGATCCAGTAATGTTTCTCGTGGGTAGACATGAACACCGTTTGTTTGGTGTCCATAAAGTTCCTTGAAGATCCTGAGTCGATCAGGGCTGCCAGAGAGAAACTCTCATCAGTAAGTGTAATTTGCATGGATAAGATTAGTGGAGGTAATGCAACATAGGAAACTGTACTCACCGTGGGATTCTTAGTGCAGGGGGAAACCCCGTGGGTAGTGCCTTGATCACAGGAAGATGAACGTCTGGTGCATGTAGTGAAGTCATGATCCGATGCTGCACAGTATAAACATAATTTCTGTCATAAAGGCTGTTAAGCGAGTGCAACTTGATTGAATGTGTTCATCTCCGCATTCCTTGTGCAGTGCTTTCTGTGAGATTGGCGATCGGTTAACATGTTGTGGAGACGAATAGCCAATTCAATGAGTAAATCCAGTGACTTCTGGTCGTCCCTACATGGCATCTCCTTGCGAATATTATTGTTTAGTCCTTGGCGGAACACCACTTTTAATGCTGGCTCATTCCACCCACTTTCAGCTGCAAGAGTGCGGAATTCGAGCGCATATTTAGCAGCATGTTGTTGTCCCTGACAGAGATTCAAAAGTCTCTCACCCACCTCCTTTCCTTCAGCATGGTCAAATACATGTTTAAACATGCTGATGAGTTGCTTGTAAGTGGACACCGTCACGCCTCCTTGTCCACAGACAGACGTGGCCCAGGCGAGAGCTTTGCCAGTGAGCAAACTTAAGAACTGTGATATGCGGTCATGGTCCGCAAGTCCTTCTTGGGCAGCGAAATAAAGTTGACCTTGGAGGAGAAATCCTCTACACTGCTCAGAGTCTCCCTGGAACTTTTCGGGCTTGGCAGGGGGAGGTCTCATAGCCGGTCGGGAAATGGCTGGTGCGGCGAGCTGCTACGTGAGTTGAGACATGCAGGTAGCTAGCTGCTGTACCTGAGCGGTGATTTCTTGTAACCTCCGTTACTGTTCCCTGAGAAATCGGCCTTGAGCCAATAGCGAGTCGCGCAGTGCCTCTTAGGGGTGTGACTCATTTCAGACCCTGACCTGTCACGGTCACTTTACGAGAAATACACTGCATCCCTGTCACGATTGATCAGCAAACAGTACAAACTGGGCAAAACAAACTTGGTAAGTCAAAAACACGGAAAAGGGTCAGAACTAGCAAAACATACAGAGAATATAAAGGCTTGGCAGAAGACTGACACACAAAGGAGCAGAACTAATGCTTAACAAGTAAACAGAAAAACTCAGAGTCCTTTTAAAACAGGCCTGATTAGACAGAGATTGGATGCACCTGCTCCTACTCAGAAGTCAGGTGACATTGAGCATTGGAGGTGTTCCGCCATATTGTTTATAGGCTGAGTCTCATGGGATGTGTAGTCCATTTCCGTGTCGGAGTGTTCGCTTGTAATTGTATCCATTTCTGTATTGGGTGACGTGTTGTTGTCAGATGGCATTTCTGTGTCAGTATTGAGAGTGGGTGAGGGTGTATTTTCATGTGCAGGTGAGGGTGCTGGAACCGGTGTGGATATGACAATCCCTTATTAAAGGGGGCGAGGCTCCCCTTCGCCTTAGGTTTAGTTTATAGTGAGGGCCCTTCAAGCTTTGGTCACGTGGTTTTCAGACAGAGCACTGTCACCCTTTATAACCCACACTTACAGTGTATCACATTACCAGATATTCAGATACTTTCCACATCTTCCTCACATTTCTCATCAATTTTATTATTATTCATGCTTGGATTATAGGGTTGGATTATATACTAAAGCATTGCTTTTAAGCGCTCTCGCCATGTGTCAATGCATGTGTGCATAAGCCCACAGCAAAGGGAGCGACATATCATTTAACACATTCACACATATTCACACATACTTAAGGTATCAGGCTCTTACGGAGCACTTAGCTCATCATGTCTTGAAAATCTGTCCGGTTTCAAATGTGTTTCCTGACTCAACCAATTTTCACTTCTGCTTGACCTTTCATCATGTCTAGAAAACCTGTCTGGTTTCGAGTCAAATATGCCTCCTTCCTGACCCCCTGCACATTGACACACACAAACAACATTCTGGTACAATTTGTTCTAATTTGCCCCCACACAACACATGAAGCCTACACAAAAGCTGCCAAGATACCATGTAACAATTTGGGAAAAATCTGAGTCGAGCAAACTGTGGTGAGCATAAAACCCAATCTGCACTGGTGTAAATGGTGGAAGTCTTTGGACTAAAAACTCATTCTTCATTATGGAAAAGACTCCAGTACAAATGTTCTGTATCAACGAGCCTTCAACAGTGGATCAAATTATGAGGTGTTCAACAAAGTGGACACAAAGAACAAAAAATGCTGGTTAAGGCTCAAAACGGCCTGAGGGGGGAACTTTCAAAACAAAAACGTGATGAAATGAGGATGCTCATTAAAAATGATAAATCCAACAATCAATGCAAAGATCGAATGGACAAGAGACAAGCTGAATGGAAAACATTGAAGAAATTCCGGGAGGAAGGTAAAATGAAGAGAAAAAGAAAGGCTTATTCAGGAAGCATCAGTGAAAGTGCTCAAGGAATCACCCTATGCTCAAGGAATGCACCCTGTTCTCAGAGGTGAGGTTCGAGTAGAGTCAGAAGATAAAGAGGAATTCGCTCCTGAAGAAGGAAGGAATATACACTTTGAAGCCAGAGGAGAACTCACAGACATCGAAAGTATGGGGTCGTCAAAGCAATGAGCTACAAGAGGCACAGACAGCATTTAAAGAAAGCCCTACCATACCTGGGTTTGTAATGGAGGACCGTGAGGGGACAAGAATACTAGACGCATGCTCCCAGATGAGAAAGAACATATTATAGTTGGGAGAAGAGGCATATTGCTATTGTGAAGACTTAAGAGAGGGCTCATCAGGAAAATGGCTAACCCAGAAAAGACAAGCGCTAACCAGCCCCAGAGACACAGATCAGGAAAGCAGAAAGAGCACTGACAAGGAACCTGACATCGTTCATAAGGATGGATGGGATGGAGATGACGAAGAAGAGAAAGAAGAAGCCAGAAGTAAGACAAAGAAACAACTACAGTAAATAAAGCCCTACGATATTCGTCAGTTTAGAAAAACCCAGAGATACAAGCATTACTCTCACAAGAAGAAGCTCAAGTTGTCTGTTTAGATAGACTGGAGGTGCAAACTAAATAAGTGAAAGACAAACTAGAAGACTGCAATAGACAAACTGAGAGAGACTTACTTGGCACACAAAGTGAAAACATCAGGAGGTTAAGCGAAGCTGTAGATCACCTTACAAATTGTATGGCGAGAAAACAAGATCTTGATGTTGACCAACTCCATTCTATGATGTTCAGAGGAATAGTCCTGAAAGGCCCGCCTGAGCCGGTGAAGCAGGAACTGGAAGATGCAGTGGGCATATTTTCAAAACCTGAAGCTGAGATCTTGTAACATATAACACACACCTTAGAACAATATCAAAATGAAGAAAAGAGATCATAAGAAAATGAGAGAAATGTCCTCCGAAAAGTAGTGCAACAGCAGCTAGGAGAGCTGACTGCTAAAAACAAAAAGAAGGACAAAGTGCAGGCACCCTAGGTTGTTAAAGAACCCGTTAATGCACAAGTAGCAGCAACACCACAGCCCCAGCCTCGGGCAGTTCAGCCAATGTCCCCAATTTGTCAGCCCCAAATGCAAATACTAGCGCCATACCCTCCTGTAAATGAAATTTGTGAATTTGTGAATGTGAAATTTGTGCACAATGCAACATTAGGAAGGGTATCCCCACACTGACAGGGCAGTCACCATTACCTGAGGGACCATTTAAACACCTGCTCATTGATTATGTTGACATGATACGTCCCGTAAGAGGACACCGATACATGCTAGTCATAATTGACAGATTTAGCAGATGGGTGGAAGCAATTCCCAGAAGGGCTTAAACAGCTACTAATGTATTGAGGTTTCTCACTAGAGAAGTTTTCCCCAAATTTGGCATTCCGTCCATCATAAGCTCTGAAATATATTTTAAAATAAGATCTTGCCTAGGACGTTGAGATGTTTTCCTCTTCTGTTTAAGTAACCATTATAAGTTTTCTTTGTGACGTCCTAAGTTCTACAAGTGATGAATTATAAGTTTTTGATAAGTTTCCTTTAATTTGGTAGAGTTCCTTAACTGTGATAAGTTTCCTATCATTTTAAATAAATGTTAGATTTATAGCTTGTACCCACCACTAGCGACATCAGAGGTTAAATGCTCATTGTAGATCCTACAAGGCGTAACCAAAAAGGTTCTCTAGAATTATTTTAGTCACCTTTATTAATTAAGGTATTATGTTAAAAATAATAATTAATGTGTGTGGTTAATGTGATTTAAGTCATTGCTGATGTTGAGAGAGGTCAAGGAGGAGGTAAGACTTCAGAATTAAAGTAAATACTGATGCAGTAACAAAACAATTGTGTATGTTTGAATTCTAATTGGCTCACCTCCTTAGCATGCCTGATCTTACAGGAACAGAACGGCGTTGGCCTTTGATGACTTATAGTGAGTGATTATGTATACTTTCACTTGGGGCACGAGGGGCTGCCTCCCACTGCTGCACCTGCAGCAATGCATGAGTATGCCACAGCCGTGCATCAGGCCTGTGACCAGGAACTGAAAACTATGATAAGGACTATGATGGCAATAAGCATCAATGGAGAGCGCCTGCGAGGCCACCTTTCTCAGTTACTGACTCAGACATTGTCTGAGGGGGTGATGAACTGGGGTCGCAAAACCGCCATGTTTGCTTTCGTTGGGATGCTGGCGGAAGAAATCAGTAAAATAACTCATGGTGAGGAGAACCCCGAGTACCTCGCCCAGATTCTGGTGCACTTCCTTGCAGCTCGCTGCGACGAATGCGTAAGGGAGAAAGGCAGGTGGCAAGACTTCGTCCAATATGCCCAGCAGGCTACACCTGGGAAGGGAATCGTGTTTGCCATATGAAATCTATTTAGAATGAGCATCCTGGCTGGCACATTGGCTATAATCGCCTTCCTCCGATAAGATGAGGTCATGCAATCAGGGGGTATTTGCATACTTTAATGCCCAAGTAGTTAAGCTTCCTCCTCAACCTATTGTGTGTTATATTTGTATTGTGTGTTGTGTTTCTGTTTCAAATGTTCCAGAAGTAAAGCAAAGACCCCCAAAAGAAGATGGGAAGGACTGTGGGTGAAGTGCTAGTAAACTCTCCCCACAGTCCCTACGAGCATCTCTACATGACGCAAAGTCGCAAGATGCAGAAGATAACCAGCTAAAGTAGAGCGTTCGGCTCTAGAAGCCGAAATGGAGGGAAATGTGGGGGCAAATTAGAACAGGTTGTACCAGAATTTTGTTTGTGTGTATTGTTGTGTTAGGTCACGATAGGGCACCATAAAGGTCAAGCAAAAGTGTGAAAATTGGTTGAGATAGGAGATGTATCTGACTCGAAACCAGATAGGTTTTCTAGACATGAAGGGCTAAAATAAGTGCCCCGTGTGACTATGCTCCATCTCAAAATCATGCAACCAAAACTTAGAGGGCCCTAATTATAGACTAAACCTAAAGCTAAGGGGCACTCAGAGCACTCTAATCTTCTCTTCATGTTTGTCTGCTCTATGTATGTCTTGCAATAAAAAGTCTCTTTAAGGACAAATCTCCATCATTGTAATTGAGATTTCCACGACAATTTGGTGTCCCTGGGTGGGCTGCATGAGTTCGACGGTGATAGGTGCGGCAAACAAACTGGATGCTCGTGAATAAAAAATATTCATCCTCAAAATTCGATATTAGAGTAGAGCCGGAACAATTTGCACACGCTGAGCCGCGAACCGCTGCTGCTAAACCACTGAAATAAACTTTTAAAAAAGTGATTAAAGGTATCTGTAATTCCTCTTAAAGTGTTTGGAAATTTTAAAGCATTTGTTGTAGAATAATTAAAGGAGATGGATTGTCCATGTGAATACCAATGGATCACGAAGAAACGCAACAGTTTTCAAGTCTGAGACTCATCAAGGTGTAAATTTGATGTTTACATGATGATAATTGGTTAATTTCACCGTGAGTGACAACCCCGGTTAAGTAGTTTAGTTCAGTTCTGGGGCAAAAACTGAAGACTGAAGTTCTGGCGATTTGTGCTATCTATTGAGATATGCTCCTTAGTGGATGCATGTTCGGTTTAAAGTTATGGTTTTAGGGTTAATTTTAAGCTTTAACTCTTAGGATTAAGGTTAAGGTTTGGTTAAGGGCTGCAGCTAAAGTCGTGTTTACTCTCTGCTGTAGGCAGTGTTTATTTGCACTATGGTAGCATTTTTTGCCAAGCTGGCACAAATAACCAGAACACCGACAGAAAAGCAATACTTGAGCAGAGCTACAGCTGTTTGCAAAATGAGATGCATATGTTAGCTACTAGTGTGTCCATTTCTTTGGTATTAATACCATGAGTCGTCTCACAAATATGTTTTCGTTGTTGGTGATTCAGGACTCGTGCAAAATTGTATTACTGTGTGCATGTGTGCCGTTCCGGAGGACAGGTACGTTCTCATTGAAGTTAGATACAGGTCACTTGTAATTACGAATGTGAATTGTCATGATAGGCAAATACGATCTGAGCAAAAAATCAGAATTGAGCAATGAGACTTGCGTTGTCAACTTGCAACACAGCCTTAAAGACACACCGGGAAGCAAGCGAGAATTGGTGTGCACACGAGTAGTAGTAGTAGTCTGTCTCCTCAGATAACGGAAGAAATTTTATAGTGTAAAAATATTGTTGGAAAGTGTTTGTGAGCTTGTCCTTATAGAATCTTGAATTTGTATGCATTCCAGTGTGTCCGAATATTTCTGAATACTTATATCTAACGATCCTGTCCGAATACTTTGAACACTTGCACGAGGCACACCTGCACACACACTTTGCCATTTCTCTAATTATAAAAAAGGGAGAGTGAGAGAACAGAGAGAGAAGAGAAAGAAACTTTCCAAAATGCTTTGAAAATATTTGAACATTCTTATTCATAATTTGGTTACTGTCATTTAACATGGGTACAAATCAAAGTAAACAGCCTAAATCAACTCACATAATGTCAAGAACTGGGTGTGGTTTTTCTAGCCCAAATGTCTCATTTATGAGAATAAATTATGGTGAAGATTGTCTAGCTCCTTTTGATATTTGGGTCAAGGAATGTAGATTTCCAGAGAAAGGAAGTTTTAGTACCAGACAACTGGCTCAGTTAAAAAAATGTTTAAGAAAAAGAAAACAAAACAGATGGTAGAATGATGTTTTTGGCAGATTGGAAGGCATTTGGTGATTGGCAGAGTGAGGCAAATAAGAGAGAAAGATGACCGGCAGGACCCTCGTCTGTTTCTCAGTGTGTTAATTTACAGGCTGACCCGGACCTGAACTCCGCCCAGCTGAGACAATCACAATGACAGTGACACAGAAATGAATCTTCACTTCCTGAAGCAAGTCGACTGAGGGAGGAGGAGCCTCAGGCACCGCACCCACCTACCCTTCTACTCCACCACCTATCTACAAAGAAAATTAACCCTCTATCACCTTCTCCTCCTCATCACACAGATGAACTGGCACCATCTACAGAGCCGGAGAGCAAGATGTACCAATATTCATACCCATAATAACAGATGCAAAGGGTGCCTCTCATCCTGTACTGACCATGCCAATAGTGGAAGTTGCTGGACAAGATGGAATAATATTAGTACACAGACCATGGACTGTGGCGGACATCAAAGAAAGTATGACCCACCTACCAAATGTCCATGAGGTAGGGGGGTGCAATTTTGGTGATGAACTTTTAGTATTTTGCAAAGAGTTCAGGCCCGCTACAGATGACGTTTACTTATGACAGGAATGGGCACTGACTGGGCAAAGATCTCACAACACTAGCCACAACAAAACCAGCAGATGAACAACCCAAACTAGGACCATGAGAACAACCAAGCATACAGGAATGCCATCACGACTTTATGTGATCTGCTTACTAACACTTTCCCAATAAGAATGGATTTGACGAAGATCAGCATGTGCAAATAAACATATGGAGAAACGGTCTCTAGTTACCTCACCCACTTAACTGGAGGTACATGAGCAACTGCGGCATGGAGCACCCTTCCGCCCTAGCAACTGGGGAAGCAGCTCCCGATGTGTGGGAAGCACATCTAAGAAACAGCTTCATGTACGGCATGAGATCTGATATTGTACAACTGGTAAAACAACTCTGAATTCTGTGGGAGACCATGACTCTCACAAAGACTGAACAGGATGCTATCCATGCTGAAAGACTCATAAGAGAAAAAAGAAAGAAGGAAAGCTGACAAGAAAAAGAAGGAACTACACACAGCCACCTTAACCATGTTTCAACTCACCGGATCACAGAACCAGAGAGACAGCTCACGAGGAAGAGGAAGGGGAAGAGGATGCAGTGGATTCGGTGGACCAAGAACCAGTGTGGGACATAACGAGTGTTATGGTAGCACAGAACACTTCATTAAAGATTGCCCAAAACAAAAGAACACTTCACAAGCAGACTGAGGGGTGGAGAGAGGGGATGGGAGGCCACCTCTGAGCAGTGGAGGTAAAACACAACACCAAATACTTCAGGTAGATCACTTTAGACAGGAACATTCACACACCTCCACAGAGGATGACAACATTGAACAGAAACACACTCACCAAATGCCAAGGGAAGAGTGTAACTGTATGTAAAAAGATTGTTAATTAGAATGAGGAATTAAAAGGCCTCCATTCCTTCTTTAAATATGCCCAAATACCTTTTACACAGCTTCCATGCATTCCTTTGACAATTAATGGGGAAATTTTTGGTTGATTCAGGGGCAACGCATTCAGTCATAGAAAAGGGGGCTTTAATAAGGGCTCCAGCTCTTTCATCCAGAACACTCTATACAATTGGCATCACGGGACACTCAACAGTAGAGCGATTTTCAGAAAAGCTTAAATGTGAAAGTGAAAATGGTTCCCAGATGACACACTCATTCTTAATCTCATCAACATGTACAGTTAATCTCTGGGGCAGAGATCTCATGTGTAAATTAATCTAATGCTCACCTCTTCAGCAGAAGGTATAACAGTGAGCGTTGGAGAGGTCCAATGTGCAAAATATAATCCAGAACTGCCCCTTTACATGTACGAGTGGAAGCTTTGCCCCGACCAACTGACATATATCACATCACACTTAGTCTAGACTGTTCACAGTAGGACAGACTGATTACATGCTAGAAGAAGATTTACACTACACTGCACATGCACACAAGGGACAAGATACAATATTTGAGAAGGCTTGGTTTAAAGACACCTATACCAGAGAATTCTCGGTTCTGAAAACAATGTATAGGTCAAAGATGTACTGTGCATATGAAATAAAGTTAGCAGAATGCACAGACTACTGTACTAAAGCAAAGGAAAATTACAGTAGAGGCCTTAGGAAGGAAGACCCTACTCTAGGATGCTGTCAGAGAGATTTCTTTGACATAGTCTATTCAAAACCTCATGTCTCTCTACTGAAGCCCGTGAATAGGAACTGGAAAGACATGGGGAAATGGGTAAGGACTTGTTCCATGGAAAAGGATGGCTGGGCACCCACATCAGACCCAACTATTTTCTTTAATGAAAAACTGGGAGTCTTTAAACAAAGCTTTACTATGTGTGTTCATGTCTTGTGCAGCATTAACCTGTTCACTATATCATGTTGCAAAGGGAGAATAACAAGCGAGTTTCTCTGCATGTACAAGATGGAAGGAGCGAGGAACCCCGGCTTATCATCCCATTATCATTATCATCCCAGTGGGGAGGAGGCGCAGGCGGCGTAGAGAGAGGAGGCAACAGTGAGGTTGCAGGGCTGGCACGTTAGCCAGGCTACGGAGGCAGCCACTCAAACCACCGCTCCCCAGCCTATTTCTCTCGAATGCCAGATTCCTTGCGAATAAGATGGATGAATTGATGCTACAGACCGCGACAAAAAACTGAGTCAAGGATGCATGCATTCTGCTCATCACTGAGACCTGGCTTCAACAATCCATCGCAGATTCTGCTATTGAGTTAGCAGGCTACACCATACAGCACCATGACTGAACAGTGGACTCCAGTAAGAGCAAAGGAGGGGGGCTCTGTATGTACGTGAACAACAATTGGTGTACTAACACAGTAATTATAGATAGACACTGTTCACCAGATGTAGAATATCTGATTGTTAAATGCAGGCCCATTTATCTCCCAAGGGAGTTCACCGTAGTCATGACAACGGCTGTTTACATACCACCGGATGCTAATGCTAACTCAGCTATCGGACTTTTGATGCAAGCATTAGCAACAAGCAGAGCATGTATCCTGACGCTGTGCAGATCATAGCAGGGGATTTTAATCATGCTGACTTAAAGGCAGCACTCCCTAAATTCCACCGGCATCTTAAGTATGCTACTAGGGGAGAGAACACTCTGGACAAGGTTTACTCTAACATCAAACTGGGCTACAGGGCCAGACCACTACCATACATGGGACTGTCTGACCATCTGTCCTTGCTTTTAATTCCCGCGTATGCCCCCCTCAAGAAAACTGCTCCCACCATTACAAAGACTGTTGCCATATGGCCAGAGGGTGCCTCCCAGCAGCTGCAGGACTGCTTTGATAGGACCAACTGGGAGGTCTTTGAACATCAGGACCTGAAGATGTTCACAGACAGTGTACTGTGCTATATTAAGAACTGCATAGACACTGTCACAGTGGACAAAGCATCCGGGTCTACCCCAACCAGAAGCCCTGGATGACACGGGAGGTCCAGCAGCTCTTGAGAGAGAGGAACACCGCCTTCAGGTCAGGCAACAGAGATTTCTACAGCGCAGCTCAAGCCAACCTGAGAAGAGGCATCAGAGAGACCAAAGCAAACTACAGGAGGAGGATTGAGGACCACCTGGGTAGTAACAACAGCCGGCAGGTGTGGCTGTTATGCTCCAGCACTAAGTGCCTCGGGTAACTAGATGGAATAAATTATCACGTAGGTGATGGAGGAATAAATAACGACCAAAGAAAAGGCTTTATACAGTTTTCGGCATTTTACTCAAGTGAGCAACAAAAGATAACAAGATTTACACCCAAACACAAAACATAAACCAGGACACACTCTGGAGTGATTACCAAGGATAGTGCCAAATAAAAGAAACAAACAAAAGGAACTTCCCTACCTAACACATCCCCTAACCTAACCAAAATAAATTTGTTGGCACTTATCCGGTGAGCTAGACAGACAACAACCTGCGTGATGGAATGTAGGTGCGCACCAACTAACCTATGGTTCACACAGAGTGAGTAATACAAACAGAAGACATACACAACTATCGCGCCATCAGATGGATAACACGATAGTCACATAGCTCAACATAACGGTACCGAGTTAGCACATAAGGCTAGCAAAACCTGACCACCAAGCTACGAGGAAACCGTAAACCGTAAATCTCAGATACACAGTGATATGTACTCACATACAAACACTCATAATAATAAAACCCGAAACAGTCTGATTCGCACGAGTTGGAATAATGGCAGACAAAAATTCCTGCGGCGACCAAACGCCGTGGTCAATAGCCCCCTCCTCTTCCTTCCGTCTGCACCGTCTCGCCTTTTCTACTTCCGGGATCAGCGTCATACGGTATATCCCGCCTTGCCAGCGCCATCATTGGTAGACAGAATGTAGATGAACACCGCGATGTACCTATTAACTCCCGAGAGCAGAAACAGCAAGACATAGAAGAAAAAAAAAAAGAGAAACACACAGCAAAACAACTTTCACGTAACACACACACACACACCTTCAACTACCTCTACAATTTTTGTACATTCGATTTGGATTAGCACTGCACTGTCTTGTCTTGTGATGTCTGCACTGTCTGCAGTGTTTTCACACTTGCACTTTATGTTGTCTTTGCAATGTTTGCACGTTTGCACACATGCACTTTGTTGTCTTATGCTGTCTTCGGTTGACCATGTGCACTTTTATGCTTCTGTTTTGTCCTATATGTAGCACCTTGGTCCTGGAGGAACGTTGTCTCGTTTCACTATGTACTCTATCATCTGTATATGGTTGAAATGACAATAAAAAGCCTCTTGAACTTGAACCTCACTGATCACTGTATTAGGAACCTGCATACATCTACTCATTCATGCAATTATCTAATCAGCCAATTGTGTGGCAGCAATGCAATGCATTAAATCGTGCAGATATGGACCAGCAGCTTCAGCTTCATGTTCACATCAGAATGGCAGTAAATGTCATCTCGGTGATTCTGACCGTGGCAGGATTGTACAACTCGAATTCCAGAAAAGTTGAGACGTTTTTTAAAGTTGAATAAAATGAAACCTAAAATACTTTCAAATAACATGAGCGAATATTTTATTCACAACAGAACATAGATGACATAACAAGTGTTCAAACTTGGAAATTGTAAACCTTTATCCACTAAATGAGCACATTTCAAATTTGATGACATGCTACAGTTCTCAAAAAGTTGGCACTGGGGCAACAAATGGCTGAAAAAGCAAGAAAGTTTTAAAAAATTCAGCTGGGAGAACATCTAGCAACTAATGAAGCTAATTGATATCAGGTCTGTAACATGATTAGCTATAAAAGGGAGGTGTTAGAGAGGCAGAGACTCTCAGAAGTAAAGATGGGCGGAGGCGCTCCAATCTGTGAAAGAGTGCGTAAGAAGATTGTGGAATACTTTAAAAACAATGTTCCTCAACGTCACATTGCAAAGGCTTTGCAAATCTCATCATTTACAGTGCATAACATCATCAAAAGATTCAGAGAAACTGGAGATATCTCTGTGCGTAAGGTAAAAGGCCGAAGACCTATATTGGATGCCCGTGGTCTTCGGGCCCTCAGACGAAGCTGCATCACTCATCGGCAGATTGTGTCATTGACATTACTAAATGGGCCCAGGAATACTTTCTGAAACCACTGTCAGTAAACACAATCCGCAGTGCCATCTGCAGATGCCAACTAAAGCTCTATCATGCCAAAAGGAAGGTATATTTGAACATGGTCCAGAAGTGTGGTCGTGTCTTGTGGGCCAAGACTCATTTGGAATGGACTGTTTCAAAGTGGGAAAGTGTTCTATGGTCAGACGAATCCGAATTTGACATTCTTGTTGGTAATCACAGACGCCGTGTCCTCTGGGCTAAAGAGGAGGGAGACCTTCCGGGGTGTTATGAGCATTCAGTTCAGAAGCCAGCATCTCTGATGGTATGGGGGTGCATAAGTGCATATGGTATGGGCAGCTTGCATGTTTTGTAAGGAACTATGAATGCTGAAAGGTATACAAAGGTTTTAGAGCAACATATGCTTCCCTCCAGATGACATCTATTTCAGGGAAGGCTTGTGTATTTCAGCAGGACAATGCAAAACCACATACTGCAGCCATTACAATAGCATGGCTTTGTCAGAGAAGAGTTCAGGTGATGAATTGGCCCATCTGCAGTCCAGATCTTTCACCAATAGAGAACATTTGTCACATCATTAAATGGAAAATATGGCAAAGAAGACCATGAACTCTTCAGCAGCTGGAAACCTATATCAGGCAGGAATGGGACCAAATTCCTACACCAAAACTCCAGAAACTCATAACTTCGATGCCCAGACATCTTCAAACTGTTTTGGAAAGAAGAAGGGATGCTACACCATGGTAAACATGCCCCTACTCAAACTATTTTGAGACCTGCAACAAGTTTTGCACCAAGCATCAAATTTGAAATGAGCTCATTTTGTGAATAAAATTGTAAAATTTCTCAGTTTAAACATTTATGGTATCTATGTCCTGTTGTGAATACAATATGGGCTCATGTGATTTGAAAGTCTTTTAGTTTTCATTTTATTCAAATTTAAAGAACGTCCCAACTATTTTGGAATTCTGGTTGTATTTGTACATGTAGACTGTACCTGTAAGATCAAACCTAGCCATGCAAACTATTACCTTTATCAATGGACAATACTACCTGTAGACTTTTTGCTCCTAAACTTCCTGGAGGCCCTGGGGTCTGCATATCTGCATATTCTCAACAAGAGCAGTACACGTACAGATAACTTAGGCTGTACTCACACTAGGTTCATCTGGCCCAAACTGCCCTTGGGAGTGATTGTCCCCCCTCCCCACTCCCCTGCTGGTATGCAGTCACACTGCATTAATTGATCTGCTCCAGGGTACATACATAACCACAGTGGTGATGGGAGCACAGAAAATACACTGTGTTTTTGAAACTCAACACAGCGGAGCTAAGTGGCTCACTTCTCACAGCTCTGCACTCCATTTACTGTTTCCTGTGCACTTCTCACTTGTTTCTCATCGTTCACTTCTGAAAAAGTTTGTGGTTTGTTACAGTATAGAGGAATCAAGACAAAACATAAGAAATGTTAACTGTAATTTAAAACAGTAAATTGAGAAGCATTGTATTCAAAGATGAAGTGTTTTTTGCTCATTGTGCAGGGAATGGTCAGAAACTGTTTTAAGTTGAACTTGATATTATGCAATAAAATCAAGTCTGTACTTGTCATTCCCATTTATTCTGTACAACTCTCATTCCACTGTAATTTCAAACTTATTCCACTGTAAATTCAAAACTAACAATGCAAGTTATTACTTCTAGCCACAGTCCACATGGCCCCTACTCCTTAGGAGGTCAGCTCAAAAGAAGAATAATCCTCCTTTCTTTATCACATCCTAGGAAGAGCACCACAATTACAGACAGGCTTGGGGTGTAACGAAATAAGTGGAAAGGCGTTACATAATTAGGATACAAAAAAGGTAAATGTTTTCCTTTATAGTTTTATAATTACAAATATTTTTAAAAACAGATATTTACAGGATTACAATATTATGAAATGCATAATGGCTGCAACGACTAATCAGCAAAATCAATAAAAATAGATATGAAAAATAATTTCCAATAATTTAATTATTAGTTGTTCTGCATTATGAAGCACACTGTGCACATGCTGCATCACTTCATAAAAACATGAGTGAAATGGTGGAGCACAAACATCAGTAGAACTTACTCTATGGTATGAAACTGCTGGCCTCATAACATAACTTGCATTTTAATCTGAGTAATATTATCATTTGTTTGTGGGAATATGAGAAGTGTGATGTTCCTGGTTGAATTGCCCAGAACAGCTTTGTTATATTTTGTTAAGCAGTAAGTAGTGAAGCTTTTTGAATAAATTAGGTGAGGCAGATGATATTTATTATATATTTATTTTGAATGTGTCTGTTCGAAATTTGAACAAATAATGGTTTGGAACACAGACACAAAAAGTGTGGTAAGTGATTAAAAAAGTGATCAGCAGTAAACAATATAGGCTACATACAATCGCCTTGAGTTTCAGTGTATATTCAATACCATTCATATATAATGCTGAACCGAATGAGTATAAACATACATTTGGTCAACATGAGTATATGTCGCACTTCCTGTTCGCCACACTAGCGCAACACCGCTATATTTATATTATATATATATTTTATAATAATATATATATATTTATAATATATATATATTTCGGAGGCCCTCGCTCACGGATTGATCCGACCTTCAACATCCCCTGCGGCCGCCCCATTCTTCTTTGTGGGCAAGAAGGACGGCTCCCTCCAACCCTGCATTGATTATCGTAAGCTCAACCAAATCATTATCAAGAACAAGTATCCCCTTCCACTTATGAACTCAGCCTTCGAACGTCTCACTGGGGCAACAATCTTTACTAAACTCGACCTCCGAAACGCTTACCATCTGGTTCGGATTCGAGCTGGGGATGAGTGGAAGACGGGTTTTATCACCCCCAATGGACATTATGAATACCTGGTCATGCCCTTTGGTCTTTGTAACAGTCCAGCAGCATTTCAAGCGTTGGTCAATGACGTTCTCCGGGATTTCCTAGGACGCTTTGTGTTTGTATACTTGGATGACATTCTAATCTTCTCCCCGAACCTGGAACTTCATCGCAGTCATGTTCGGCAGGTCCTGCGCCGTTTGCTAGAACATCAACTCTACGTTAAGAGGGAGAAATGTGTATTCCACACGACCACCACGTCCTTCCTGGGGTTTATCATCTCACCACAGGGAATCGCCATGGACCCAGCTAAGACAGACACCATCACTCAGTGGCCCGTCCCCAGGACCGTGAAACAACTTCAGCGTTTCCTGGGCTTCGCTAACTTCTATCGCCGGTTCATAAGGGGATACAGCTCGGTGGCCCACGCTCTCACCTCCCTGCTCCGGGGCAAACCTCGGTCCCTCCTCTGGACTAACGAGGCGCAAACCTCCTTTGATGCCCTCAAGGGCCGTTTCAGTTCGGCGCCCATTCTCACTCACCCGGACCCGGCACGGCCCTTCGTGGTGGAGGTGGATGCTTCTAGCACCGGGGTTGGTGCGATCCTGTCTCAGACTTCTGCCACTGATAACAAGCTTCACCCCTGCGCCTACTTCTCCCGCAAACTGAGCCCGGCCGAACAGAAATACGATGTGGGGGATCGTGAGCTGTTGGCGGTCAAGCTCGCTTTGGAGGAGTGGCGCCACTGGCTGGAGGGGGCCGACCAGCCTTTTCTTATTTGGACCGATCACAAGAACCTCGAATACCTTCGGGAGGCACGAAGACTCAATCCCCGGCAGGCTCGATGGGCGCTGTTTTTCACAAGGTTTCGCTTTCACATCTCCTACCGGCCAGGGTCGAAGAATCTAAAACCCGACGCGCTTTCTCGTCTCTACGTACCGGACGACGCGCCGGAACCTCCCTCCACCATTTTGGACAGAGGGTGCATTGTGGGGCAGATTCAGTGGACTCTCCAAGAAGCCATTCGTCAGGCGCACGAAAGCGAGCCGCCACCCGAGGAGACACCTCCTCATGTCACCTTTGTGCCTACGGCTCTCCGCCCCCGGGTCCTCCGATGGGGTCATGAGGACCGCCTGGCGGTTTATCCCGGCCTCAACCGCACCCTGGAGTTAGTACGACGTCACTTTTGGTGGCCCTCCCTGAAGGAAGACGTCCGAGACTTCGTACAAGCCTGTTCCATTTGTGCTCGTAACAAGGCGGAGAATCGCCGTCCTCAGGGCCTACTCCTGCCCCTTCCTGTCCCGCGGCGGCCCTGGTCACATGTTTCCCACGACTTCGTGTCAGGCCTCCCGAGTTCCCAAGGTAACACCGTGATCCTGGTGGTGGTCAATCGTTTTACCAAATTTGCCCGTTTTATCGCCCTTCCAGGCTATCCCACGGCCCAGCAGACGGCTCAGGCCATCATTAGGGAGGTGGTCAGGCACCATGGCCCCCCCGAAGATCTGCTCACCGACCGGGGACCGCAATTTATCGCCCGATATTGGCGACATTTCTGGAAACAACTGGGAGTCGACGTTAGCCTCACCTCAGGTTACCACCCCCAGTCCAATGGGCAGACAGAACGAGTTAACCAGGAGCTCATTAAATACCTCCGATGTTACTGCTCTTCTCACCCCTCTACGTGGGCCAAACATCTATTGCTGGCCGAACTCGCTCACAATCATCTTCACACTTCTTCCACGGGCATGTCGCCTTTCGAGGCCGTCACCGGGATAACCCCCGTCTGGTTCCCTGAGAATGGGAACGCCACTCCCATCCCCTCTGTCAATGAAGCCGTCGCCCGACTACATCGGGTTTGGGGCAGGGTCCGGCGTAACCTCGAGAGGGCCAGAGAGGCTATCAAGCGGCGGGCCGATCGGCGCCGCCGACCTGCCCTGGTGTACCACCCCGGGGATCGGGTGTATGTCTCCATCAAGGGACTTCCGGACTCTTCTACGAAGTCTAAGCTGGGGTCTCGTTTTGTGGGTCCTTTCAAGGTAGTACGTAGAGTCAACCCAGTCGCCTACCAATTGGCTATCCCACGCACCCTCCGTACCAGTCCTGTGTTTCACGTCTCCCACCTCCGCAAGGCCTTCACTTCCCCATTGCACGTGCCTGCCGCCAGTCCGCCCCCTCCGCTGGACGTGAATGGAGAACCGGCCTATACGGTCAGGAAATTGTTGGAAGTCCGTCGCAGCGGCAGAGGTCTCCAATTGCTCTCGCACGCCGCTGCGATTGTGGTTTTGTCATATTGTCCAGTAGGACGTTACACTATGGTATGGAAACTCTTTACAGTACATTACCCTGTGGGCCTCATGACATAACTTGTCTTTTAATGTGAGAAATATTATAATTGGTTTGTGGGAACGTAAGGAGAAGCATGATGATCCTGCTTGAATTGTCCATAACAGCTTTGGTATGTTTAGGCAGCAAGTAGTGAAGCTATTTGATTCAATTAGCTTAAAAAAGTAAAAAGTTAAACTACCCTAATTTTCTGACCCAGTAGTGCTGATAAACAATTGTATATTCTTAGCATACACAATATACAGTTTGTATGTTTTGTGTCAAGTCTCCATCCTGCTTTTGGTTCACAAATCGATTCCCAAAAGAGTCAATTCACTAATCTTGGGCACTGAAAACTAAGAGCCAACTGCAAATCTTTGGAGTCGATTCCACACACTGAAAATGATTCACTTTGTGCACACACACAGTAAGCAAAATTAATCTAGCATCGGAGAGTTTCAGGGAGTGGAACAGACAGCTGATATTTATTTTACGTTTATTTTGAACTTGTCTGTTTGAAATTTGACAAATCATGGCTGAAATACAGACACACAGTTGCAAAAAGAGTGGTAAGTGGTTTTAAAAAGTGATAAGCAGTAAAAGGTGTATATAATGCCATCAGCATGAATTAGTCTGAGTGTCTTATTTGGTTGACATGAGCACTTGATATTCTCATACTATGACAGATTATCTGGTAAATGTCACTAATGTTTAATTTGTGAACTGCTATTTATTTAAGCCTAGTTAAGAAAACGTTCTGTAATAGTGCTGATTAAAATGCTGCAATTGTTTTTTAAATAAATATATATTTTTATATAATATATATTTTTTATAAATATATATAAAAAATTATATTTAAATATATGTATTTATAAAATAAATGTTGTATTATATATTATATAACATTATATTTGTATATATAAAATTTAAAATAATATTAAAATAAATTATAAATAGAGCAATATACTACCACAACACTTCACTCTGGTCTCGAGGGAAACCATAGCTAATCTTTCAGTCACCAATTCATTATCATGGCCTCTGGTAAAAAACATGTGTTCACTGGGTGTAAATTTTGTCATTATTTTGTCTTTAAAACAGAAAAGGGGAGCAACATTTCAGTACAGTGCAATTTATGCCTTCCAGCTGAGAAAATGCTGTCATCAATAATATATTTGGTGTTGAGATAATCCAAAAGTAATAGATAGTAATCAGTTACATTACTTTAATTTTGGGGCAATTAGATTAGGTTACTGACTACATTTGTTTAGGTAATTAGTAATTGTATTGGAATAAATTTTAACCATGCCAACCCTGGTTATTATTAGGTTTAGTATTACTGGTTGTATTGCAGTTCCCAACAATTTTTGGTCCTGATGTTTTGTCAGTGCCAATCCGGCACTAACCCAAACAAAAATGTATGCATCCTGACTCTCATATGTTACAAGTACATGTGTAGTGTTTAATAAACTGTGAACATATAAGCTGTCAGTTGGTTATAATGCATTGCTTTTTACTCACTATGTTGAAAGGTAGGCCCATTGTCATTCACATCAGTAAGGGTGATGGTCACTGTTGTTGTAGCACTGTAGCCTCCAGTAATTCCGAGCATGTCTTTTACCTGAATTACAACAAGGTACTTCTCACTTGCTTCTCTGTCAATGTTTGGCCAAGAGGTCACTATTATGCCTTAAATTAGATGAAAAAACCTCATGTTTCAAGTCAAATATGACATTTTATAATTCACATTAATTTAGGGCAGTCTGAACAATTATAATATGATTATAATATTTAGTATATATATGTAGTATATAATGTATAATATATATAATATATAGTCTGAACAATTATAACAGGGGGAAAAATAAACAGTATATGCAATGTAAGAGAGGTTAGGTAGTGTAACATTAAAGCATATCTTTGCTGTTACTACCTGTCTTTGGCTCCACTGAGAAGTAGGGCTGTCCTTGGAGAATAGAATAGATAAGTTTGGCATTATTTCCAAACATGGGGTCATCTGCATCTGTGGCTGTCACTTGAATCACTGTAGTCCCTAATCAGAGAAAGAGATGGTATACACTCTCAGCAGCAAAAATAAATAAATAAATAAAATAAGTGTGCAAGTAAAGTAGGGAAATGCAGGTGAGTATGACAGGTCATGGCTTTCTGTAGTGGCGTACAATAGAGGGACCTCTATAACTATAAAAAAAATTCCATTGACTGCCTCAGTACATATTTATTTCATGAACATAACCCAAATAGACAAGAATTATGCTCATTATTAAAATCCTGAAAATACTTATAGGCCTACCTGTTTTTTAGTTATTGAGAGTTGGATTAAACACATTAAGTTCAAGTCACCAAACAGACTAATCACTATAAGAACTCAATAATTAATATAATTTTGATCATGGTAGGTACCACCATGGAAAAAAACAAAAAGCAGGATACAGATCGATTTGGTACAAAATCTATAGGTCTCTGATAGGCCTAGACTAAGAAAAAATTGGAAAGCTTGTGGAATTGTTTGAAGAGGGCTATACACAGGAAATCCCCTTGCAAAAAAGAGTGACAAAAAAACAAGATGTGCTAAGTTGGTAGGCTATTACCCAAAAAGACTGAGTGCTGTTTCACAAGCAAAAGGTGTTTTTAAAAAAGAATTAGTTGGGGGGTGTGCATACTTATGCATCTGGATAATATAGAAGTCTTTTGCTTTTTTTTCCATTCTAAATTGTCTCTAAAGTTTGTTTTTCATCTGAATTTTGTATATTGTTTTTTTATCACATTCTTGGTTTCATTTTTTTTTTTACATCACAAGCACCTGTAATTTTAACAAGGGGTGTAGATGATAAATTAAAATGGAAATGCACCAATACATGACTTGCAAAATCTCCTAAACTCTAAAAATGTCTCCTAGAGTACACAATTTGTTCACTCACCAGGACTGTTCAGAGCTGTAGCACTATTTCAGTTATTTCTCATTTGGACTTTAATACATGTGATAAGGATAAGCTACAGCTACTTCAATCTTCTTTCCTCTAAGTTTACTTGCCTTCCATCTCCCATACTCATAGCAGAGCATTCTTACATTCCAGTTTGGAAAATTTGCATTCTCGTCTGCTGGTATAACGGTGCCTTTTAAGAGCATTCTGGACCTTATAATTCAGTGCCATGGCCCACAGACTATGTTTCATACTCTTTCTTAATTGTAAAGTGATTCTTAGTGTGAGAAAGAATCTATGTAAATGATTAATTACTTTTCAATAATAAATTAGATTATACTGTACCCATTGGACTCATCTCAGGGATACTGGATGTGTAGGGTTCATTTATGAACTGTGGCACATTGTCATTGATATCCTGGACTTTGATGATGAACTCTGACTCAGGCTCTACTGGGTGGCCAGTTCTGCAGTCAATAGCTTCGGCATGGAGCACGTAGAATGCCTTCTTTTCCCTGTCCAGGCTCTTATGAATATGGATTTCCCCACTGAACTTGTCAATGTTAAAGATCTCTCCTGCTCCCTCTCCAGACAGGATATACCTGATGGTAAAGTCTCCTGTGTCATAGGTTGATTTCAGCTGAGTGAAAAATATTTTAACATTAGTGAAATAACAGTAATTATTGTCTCTGACTTACTGATGAGATTATAGCTCAAAAAGAAACAGATCAATACAAACATAATTACTATTAAATTATACATTATACATCAATTGAGTCCAGTCCACTAATTTGATTGGCCACTCAGCATTCCAAGAGAGCTGTTAGTCATTTGGTGTGTTGGTATACAAACACATGATCCTCTATCAAGCTGTGGCTTCTTTGGGAACTATTTTTTGTTGATCGAGCAAAAATAAACAACATATTTGGCCATATTGTGTATAAAATGTCAGTTGCTTGTTGTTGTTATTGTACTGAATAACTCAGATGTGATTACCTCTGGCCTCATGCTTACTGCTGAATCACAGCTGTACTGATGTTCAGTACAACAACATGATTGCTTAAATAGACTCACCGAACACTTTATTAGGAACACCACATGAACCTGCTCATAGCATGTTTTAACTTGAACTTGAAGCTGGAGTGTTAAACAGAAATATTATTTGTGATTTCAGTTGAGTTTATGAATGCCTGCTGAAAAGTGTGGATGGAACAATAAAGGGAGCCTGAAGCATAAGATACATGAAGTAGGAAAATATTCACTTACAGAACAGTAGAACAGTTTTATCAGAATAGCAAATATTAGATTATTTTCTGCAGAACAATATTGAAGACATCAAAACAATGAAATAACACATAGAATTATGTGGTAAACCAAAAACTATTAAAATAAAAACCCAGCTTTGCACATTATTGGTATTATCTTAACCTTCTTCGTGAGCTTGTCACCAGTAATACTTTTCAATTAACAATTGAGCCTTGTCAAATGAGCCCTTGCAACGAAAAACCGTATATTAGCCATCTTATGTAAAAGTCACCTAAGCATGATTTAGGTGCCTAATTTAGCATTTCTGCCAAATGCTGTAAATGTAAATGTAAATCATGGTAAAACACTGTTTGATGCCCCCTCTTTAATATAAAGCGTTCACCACATAGTTTTGACTCTTATTTATTCTGTCATTTCTTATTTAAATTTAAGCTAATGCAGAAAAACCGTTCATCGCCACAGCCGAAAATGGACGGGTGGACGGTGCTACTACGCGCAGCTGATGAAAATCGATTAAATATATGGAAAAAAAGAAAGCTGAAAATGAACACATGGAAAGACAAAGAAAGGAAAAGGCTACGCAACACAGGAAAACCATACATTAACAGAAAAGATGAAGAGAAACCAGGGAAATCCCCACCGAAAAACCTGTGGAATAATCGTACATGTAACACAAGCAGCACGACAGCTGGTTATGCTAATTTGTTACAGTTACCAGTTACTTACAGGGCTCTCAAGTTTTGAAGACAGGCAAGAGTGACATTACAATCAAAGGGTCATTATTGAGGACATTGTCCCGTTTAGAGCTGTTTCGTGTTGCGGTTTTGTTCAAGCAGTGCGGTAAAGTTGGTTTCATATTCGCCTATTCGGATTTCTGACTTCAATAGCTTTCTATCTGTGAGTGCAAAAACAGAAATACTTGTAAATTATCGTGGTTGACATTTAAAACAATGAGCTACAACAGAGTTGTTATCAGAAATTAATGTATTTTAATATTTGGAAGATACATTGATCTCTATGGGCAGTCGTTTCTCAAACGCG
>JAQMYM010000019.1:7771162-7791892 GCA_030014255.1 Parauchenoglanis ngamensis | reverse complement strand
TGTCACTGAAAGTGGAAACACCGGGAATCACTTAGTCACGAAACCTCGCGGGGAGAGCATGCGCTGCGTGCGACGGAAGCCGCGAGCCTTCCGTGCGGCGGGGAGGGACGAAGTCGCGACACTGGTGTTATATTTTATGTGTTTTCTTTGAAGGATGAAAGCTGGCTTATAAATTGGTTCTGTTTTGCTACAATATGTTCTTTTAATGCTGTGCACGTCGACTGAGACATGTAAAATAATTTGAAAATAGCAGCGTATCATGCATATAATGTAGATCTTTTTTCTTTTTTCCATGTCCATATCACAGCATTTTCTTGTGATGTCACTTATTTCTTAACTGATTCAGCTTATCTATAGTTTGTTTCTAAATTTTGACCTTTTGCATTTCTGCCTTTATTCTGATCATTCATTTTGTGACACATACTTCTGTGCAATGAACTTTTATGGAGTTTTGTAGATGGCACTACTTGCAAATGAGTTGTGTCAAAAATGTGCTTTGCACTTTATGGGTAATCAAGATGCACACACAAGTACAAACAAAATCAATGTTTTCTCAATGTTTGTAAACCAGCAGAAATTTTTTGTTTGGGTTGGCTGACGCAAACATTAACACACAACTTCACTAAAAGATTGATAAATGAGGCCCAATGTGAGTAATGGTTTTACACAATCAGTTCTGCCCATTCCTCTTGATGGATTCAAATTTTATTCATTTAAATCTTACTTTTGCTTTGTTTCCATCACATATTTGTAGAACTGGTCATCATCATAATCCTTATTGGTCATATAAGCACAGGCCCTGGAACCACGCCGAACATAAAACAAATTGCGATTGGACGATGTTATGAGTACATTACCCTGTTTAACCCTAGTTATAGGTGAGTTGTTACATATGCAGATCCTTTGATCTGAATGTAATATGTCTTTGTGTATGAATTAAAAATCTGGAAATATTTGTAACTAAAACAGCAAAATGCATAGCCTAGTATCTGTCCACCAAAAATTTGTGTTGGGCTATGTACATGTATGTATGTGTGTGTATACAGATATAAATGCGAGGAGATATGGCATGAGTTTGAGGAAGCAGTGGTCCGGAGAACAACATGCAGTGTGAGAGTGAAAGATTATGAGAAAATGTTTCATGCTGCTCCTCAGACTCCTCCCTGTGACAAAGTAAGAATTTCCATTAGGAATGCCAAATCATGTATAGAGAGAATTGTCACACTTGCTTCTGCAACTCCTGATTGTATAAATACTCATGCAGAATGCAGAAATGCAGTAAGCATTTCTTCAGTTTTGTGCTGTTTTCATTTAATTTTTACATATGACTGTGAAACAATTGCTGTGAAACAACATCCCAGCACTAGCTCTATTTGATCCAAATAAGACTAAGTTCCCATTGTAAGCTTCATTGTTCAATTCCGATTTATATTCGCAGATCAGATTTCTAGATCTTGACACTTCACATTGTTAATTACAAGCGACCTGTATCTAACTATAATGTATTTATCTGTATTCTGAAAAGTCACACATGTGCACAGACACAAATTTCCATTGGTAGTAACTGCAAATTAAATTAATTAATGGTATTAAAACTGATAAAATGGACAAGCAAAAAAGAAAATGCTTGTATGAATCACGTTGTGCTCTGTAGAATGCCAAACAGTTTGTCAGCTCTCCATTGTTGTTTTGCTATTCTGCCAGTGTGCTACCTTGTCAAAAAATGCTACCACAGCACAAATAAATGCTACCAATAGCAAGGAATAAACTCAATCTTAGCCTTAGCCCTTAACCTAACCCTAACTTTAACTCTAAGACTCAAAGCTTAAAGCTAACCCTAAAATCTTACGTTTAAACTTAACACATAACCACTAAACAGCACATGTCAATAGGTTTCACAAATCAACAAAACATTGTGCTGGCTGATGATGACAGTGCTTAGCTCATGCGTATAGGCAGAAAGCCACATGAATTCCAATCTGACCCTCTCATTCATGTTGCATGGTCACGAATTGGATACATATCAGATTTAGGACCACATATGAAAGTGACTCAAATCTGATTTTAAAAGATTGGATTTCTGTGTCTGCACTGCCCTGAAAAGATCCAATCTGTGTCATATTAAGGCAAAAAAAATCATCATCATTTCAGCCTCATAATGTGAATGTATCCTAATCTCCAATATGCTTGCCTGCTGGTGAATTCTTTACTGCCTCCATATCTTGCCTTGTATGCATGATTGCTGAAGTTAATAAACCCTTGTTTCCATAATTCTCACTAAGAAATTAATTGTACATATAGCTTATTGCTTCACTGCTCTGTACGTTGGTTATGCTGGCTGGTGGTCATCAAGTTTACTGTAAGAATCCATAATCATGACCTGTAATTTATTTTGGGCTGCTCACTAACTCATCCTTTTGTATTCAAAGAGACTTTGTTTGACTTTGGCATTGTTGCTGCGCGCCCACACTGATTATTACAGTAAATGGCCAGAAGTTGCTTTCACTCCATGTTTACTGCAATTTCCTCATGTTTATATGAATAGCATAGAAATACTAATTTTGCAGTTGAATAACCATCAGCAGAATCCAGAGAAGAAGAGATCTGCCTGAGAGCTGATTGTAGCTGCCATGTCTTCTGATCCAGCTTTTTTCAACTCTTTACTTTTAATCTCCTTATTGGGCCTTGCTTTCTTTTTTTTTGCAATTTTTCATGGAGTGACCTTGTTTTCCATTCTCATAACCTTCTCTCTATGAAATCAGGCTTGGTTTTTATTAGATGCATTTGTATGACGGTCTGTGGGTATGATTTGTATAAAAATACTCCAATCATAAATAATGGGTTGCCAATAAGACTGAAAAGAATAACTTGGCTGGGAAAGGAATTATATAAACATGTGGAAAGAATTTGAGTCCATGTCACCAACCCTTAAGTTGCACTTCAGTTGTGTTGGACAAGACATGAAGAGTGCTATGTCACCCTGTGTGAATGGGAGTGTTCTATTTAAGCGGCCAGACAGCTTTCCTAGTCTCACTTTGAAAGAAAACGTTAAACTAAGAAATTATATTGACCTGCTCATGGAACAACACTCTTCTAAAGAGGATGGGTACTAGTGTGGTCCCAGCTATTTTGACACAACTTCAGGCCCCATTGTCGAAAAATTGCCACCAAACCTACAAGAGAAATGGCTTTCTACTGGTTCATGGTATAAAGAACAAAACTGAGTTTGCTTTCCCCATTCGCTTTCTTTGCTGACTTTGTCAGCAGTCAGGCTAAGACCAGAAACGGTCCTAGCTTTGTTTTGACAAAGAGCAGTCAGAGTTATGACCACATTGAAAGGCCTATAGCAAAGAATTATGGTGTGAACACCATATATCTGCCAATATATCATCACTATATCTGCCAATATATCATCACTATAAGAGCCAGCAACAGATTCAAGCTTGACGCATAAAGCATAGACAGACAAGAAAAGAAGTAGTGATCAGAAACAGTATAGGCAAATGCTAGGGGTGCTGTCCATCCATAGGGGCGCCCCAAATTATGGAAGAAAAAAATTAATCATTTTTAACTTTTCCTATTTTTACTAATACTCTTTTAATAAAATTATTACAAAATATTACAAACAAGCCCACAACAACAAGATATTTCCATAAAATTTCACAACAACATAACTATACAGTCTACAGTGCATCACTCCCTCCTATTCTTAGTTAGACTTTCCTGATTGTGCGTGTAGGCAAGTTAGCTGAACTAGTGAGTGACACTGACCATGAAATATGATACAATTAACATCAGTAGCCTAAAAAGAGAAAAAGGAGGAAAAATGGGAAAAAGACAAAAGTAATGTGATAAATAAATAGTTTATCTATTGCATAGTAGTTGATGATGGAGTGGAGTGTTACAACCTTCCTTTCACAGTAGTTATGTTTGCTAATTTAATTAATAGTTAATGTCAGTTACCCCACCTTAATTTCATTAGAGAAAGTTGAAAGACTATTCTAGTGATTAGGGAAAAGCCATCAACATAATTTTGAGAAATACATGTTTTACTTTAAGTATGTTGCATGACCCATCCACTTCCTGCCTGAAAAAAAAAACAAGCATACATTACCCATGCTTGTAATATTCAATTAAAATGCTTTTCCTTTTACATCACCTTTTGTAATTAAGAGTTGCAAGCCTTTGAATTTTTATTATTGATTAGTCTTGTAAATACAGCAAACATAATGCATCATGTGGCAGAAGTGCTCATTGAATACATGTTTTGTGTACTACTCTAGGTGTAATTACTTTTGCTGTTTGCATTTAGAATGTTATATGCTATATTGAGGCTTATATGTTGTTATTGTCTGGCTTTCACCATCAGCAGCTTTTTTATTAATATAATAATAAAAACCCACCGGTCACATATACTTGTCTTCTCCCTTCACATGCACTTTTGAAATATTTTAATCCCATTCCTGCAAATCCTGGATTTTTATTTTTGTTGAACTTTTGTTGTTGTTTTTGTTTCTAAAATAAAGAAAACCTCAAAGAAAAGCTATGCAGTTTCTGTGTGAGTGTATGCACACAATGATTGGTGGTGGAATAGGATGCAATGCAAGGGGCACCAGCTAGAAACAACAGTGGTTCTCTGGAGAGTTGTTGGAGGAGCTTGTGTGTACCAAGCTCCCAAGAGCAATGCCATCTGGAGTTATGCCCCTGGTAGGGTCACCCATGGTGGTAAGGTTGAGTGGGAGGAACCAAACGAAGTACGACTCAGGAAAGACATCAACAGTGGAGCAAGTAGTGGATTGTGTAGAGCAAACAGCAAACACTACAAAGGATGGTAAAGTGCGGGAGAGATGCAGCAGGGTAGGATCTATAACTGTCATGGGTCCATTCCATTGGTCACAGGTCAATCTCTGTCAAGGACTATGTGGTAGCTGTGTGTGTACCAGGCTCTCAACATTAAAAGAAGTCTCGCACAGGCATCCATCTGTAGGGGATAACCCACTCTGCACACCCCAGTAGTGTGGCGATCAGTAAGTGGTGATGGCAGCAGGATCAAGAAGTCTGGAAGCACCTAGTCACAAACTGGCACATGGTGATGGGTGAACTTTGAGTCATTGGACTCTCGGATTGAGGAAGGAGAATTCTTTGGCGCTTCACCCATAACTGAGCATCCCTTTTCATGTCCACACTGCTCACCCCAGTACATTTACATTTATGTCATTTGGCAGACCCTTATCCAGAGTGACTTACATACATCTTATTTTACACAAGTGAGCAGTGAAGGTTAAGGGCCTTGCTCAAGGGCCCAGCAGTGGCAGCTTGGCGGTGCTGGGATTTGAACTCACGACCTTCCGATTACTAGTCCAATGTCTTAACCACTGAGCTACCACAGTAGGGGAGGTGCCCCAAAATTGTTTGCTTTATCAACTTCCTGACTGGATTATCAGATCCTGTGGGATCTCCTTCATGCAGTGAGAGACACAGAAAAATAAACTTCTGTGCCTGGAATGTGTGCACTCTTCTGGACAGTGACTCTTCTGGCCACAGAGAGTCTTTGTAGTAAGGGAATTATGGAGGTTTAACATCGACATTGCAGCCCTGTCTGAGACCAGACTGGAAGTAGAAGGCCAACTGTGGGAGAAAAACAGAGGATACACCTTCTTATAGAAAGGAAAGCCTGCTGGTGAACCCAGGATTTATCACCATCAGAAATAACCTCATCAGTCAGATTACTGAATTTCCTCAGGGTATCATGAAAGCCTAATGACAGTTCAGCTAATGCAACCAAATGGCCACTATTGTGAGTGCATATGCTCCCACTCTGGACTCACAAGAGAACATCAAGGAAGCTTTCTACACCAGTCTAGACAATATTTTATCAGTCATCCCAAAAGAAGACGATCATCCTTCTGGGGGGACTTCAAAGAAAGAGTTACTCAGAATTACAAAACATAGAGTGACATTCTATTGGAAAGGTGTAGAAAGAAGGAAAGAAGGTGTAGAATATCCAGTTGCATTCTTATCCTGATCAAGTGTGCAGAACACAATCTTATCACTAAAAACAAATTAAAAATATCCTGAACACATCATTGCTCCAAGCATTGGCATCTGATTCATTATACCATTATCTGAGCCAGGGACAGATGTGATGTACATCTGAGGACGATGACCAGTACAGATGGATACAAAAGTGCAATGCCACCCCAGCCTAAACATAAGGAACCTGGAAATGCCTGAGACTTAGTTCTTCATACAGCACTAAGTGACAGCTTGCCAACAGAGTGCCCTGATGAGGTCAAGGCACACTGGAGTCCACTAAAGACCACCATCCTGTACACTGCCCAATAATCCTCAGTTTAAACACAAACAGAAATCAGGACTAATTCAATGACAATGACAAGGAACTAGAACATCTTATTTCTTAACATCTTAAATGGCTTTTGTGCCTGGCAGAAGGAAATCACTTGCCAGGCCAGGACAGAAGCACACTTAAGAGCCCAGGCTTTTGTCCAACGTGAAGTAAGGGAACATAAAAACAAATGTTGGACAGAGAAATCCTAAGAGATTCAAAATCTTGCAGATGCAGGTGACATAAGGGGCTTGTTCAATGCCAGTAAAGCTGTATATGGACCCAGCTATTGCAGACCCAACCTCTCTGGTCTAAGGAAAGACAAATGCTCCTGAAAATGGATGATGAGATCAAGGCCCACTGGAAATAACAATAACAACAATAACAACCCCAACCAACAATAACAATTGACAGTGTAGACCTTGAAAAGGTGGACCAGTTCTCTTATCTTGGATATCACTTCAAATATCAACAGCGAGATACACCATCATATATTCTGTGCCAGTGGGGCTTTTGCAAAGCTCTATAAAAGAGTTCTTGAAAACTCTGACTAGTTTGGAAAGACCAAGCTATTGGTCTACAAGTTATTTTGCCCACATTTTTGTATGGTGCAGAGACCTGGACTACCTACAGTAGGCACACAAAAGTCCTGGAGTTCAAACACCAGATATGCCTGTGAAAAATCTTGCATATCAGCTCAAAAGAAAAGTGCACTAACATTGCTTCTTGAGGAAGCAAACATTGACAGCATTGCCATCAACATCATTAAACACCAGTTGAAATAGATAGGCTAGCACAAACAGGGAAGTCTTGCACAAAACTGAATTGCACTGAAAAAAAAATGTTTACATGAATTAGCTGCACTCCATGAAGGCAATCTCTGACAGGCTGCCAGAGTAAGCAGCTGAATTCAGTTCGAGGTACGAACTTTGTTGGAGCAAGCGTTGAACTGGGCATGGGGCTAAATGACCCAAGGCAAAGCAATAATATAAAGTACATGAGAATGGTTGTACATGGGAATTAAACTCCCCACACACATATCACATGTGGACCACATGAGAGTTCATTACTGGCAAAAACCGGAAGATACTTGACTCCATGTTGCTGCAAACTAAACATACTCACATGACCCAGGAAGTGCTCTGTAATCTGATGGCAGAGGTGTCCGCCATAATCTGAAATATGTATAATATGTTATGTATTCCTATATGCACAAATTACTGTGTAGTTTTTATTTGCACATCTGCAGTGATCATGGAAAACAGGATATTGATATTCTCTAGGAAGTTGGAAGTAGGAAATATGCTAGACATTAACATGAGCAGTTAGGCCTTGAAACATGAACTGAATTTACTGGGAGAAAAGCAAGGGTTGAAAAAAAAGCAGGAGTGATAGAGGTATGAAAAGACATGGAGTGCTTAGTAGTATTTCCCAGAACATGGTTTGCAAGTTTGGAGGTATTATTTCGAAAGCTCACTATATGGCAGCAGTTAGAAAAACTTCATATTCAAAAAATGTGAAAAATTAACTGAATTCGATGGAAAAACCAAGGGATTAAAAAAAACCCAGAAAGTAGGAGTGATGGAGAGATGAAAGAGGTGGCAGAGTTGCTTTTTAGTATTGCCAAGAACATGCCTAGTAAGTTTGAAGGTTTCAGTTAGAAAATTGTTGAAATGGGAGCAGTTCGAAAAGTGCTGCTATTCAAAGTCTATGGGAAAAAATGCATGAAAAAAGGGGACAATCGAGGGATCTGAGTGGAATATCAAAACAAAAATTCATAGCCACCGAGCCAGTAACAGAACAGTAAGTAGACGCTAAGGGATAACAGTATAGTGCTTTGTTTTGTAAGCATTAAAATAATAAAAATAAGACGAAGCCAAGGGATACTAGTATAGTGCTTTGCTTTTTGAGTTCTATAAATATTAAAGTTATTGATCAGTGAGTGAGTTACTGATTAGCAGAACACCACTGTGCATTTAACCAATAATGTATCAAGGGTGTAAACTTGCTGCAAACTTTCTAATTGGTCAATTAGGTGCCACTTGGGACACCTCATGTGTTTTGTGTCGAGGCATAGTGAGACACAGGTGCAGGATTGGGAGACAGAAGTAAGAGCAATACAGTGTTTATTTCACACACACTGGGCAGAGGTACATAAACAGCAAGCAGAAAGAGTAATCCACAATACGGAAATAGGTCAGTCGATCTGCAAATAGAGTAACACAGATAACCCAAAGAGCAGTAGTCACACACAGAACACAGAGTCAAAACACAGTAAATCAAACACAGGTATAGTAAACGCTCGGCAGATAACACAAAGGTAAGTCTAATGCTTCGCAAATACGAAGCACATTTGGCAGTCCTTTTAAAACACGGCTAATTAGTCTGTTAACGAGATGCACCTGTCTCCCATTGGTAGTCCTCATGGCTGGGAGCACTGTAGTCCGTGTGGTTAGGGTGTTCTCCGTTTACATGCGGACATACGTGCTCCCGCGACTGTTATATTAACTGTTACAGGAAGCTTTTGGACCTTGGAATATACAGCGGGTCATGACAGAACCCCCCCAAAGGCGCTACTCCCGGAGCGCCCAACGACATTGCGAGCACGACAGGAACTTACGCCATGACTCGAGCTGCGACAGGAACTTGCGCCGTGACTTGAGCTGCGACAGGAACTTTTGCTGGCTCTATGAGCACGGGAACAGGCGCTGAGATTCTCACCCCTGAGAGCAAACTTCGTGACTTGTACTCTCACTGGAACAGGTTCAGGAACAGTCTCTGTGTGACGAGCTGTGAGTGCTACTGGAACCAGGACTGGATCAGAAGCAGATTCCATGACAGTGACAGGCCCTGTAGCCTGAAAAGGAGCAGGAGCAGGAACTTGAACAGTTCTAGAGGCTTGGACCAGAACGGGTGCTTTAGCTTGAGCTGGAACAGATGCTTTAGCTTGAGCTGGAGCTGGTTCAGTAGCTTGAGCTGGAACTGGTTCAGTAGCTTGGGCTTGAACTGGTTCAGTAGCTTGGGCTGGAACTGATTCTGTAGCTTGTACTCTCATGGGAAAAGGCTCTGTGACATGTACTTGTACTAGAACAGGCTCTGTGACATGTACTTGTACTGGAACAGGCTTTGTGATGAGTATGGGAACTGAGACTTGCACAGGAACAGGCACTGAGACTTGCACTGGAACAGGCACTGAGATGCGTACTGGAACAGGCGCTGGAACAGACGTGTACGTGAACAGCCTCTGTGGCCATGACATGAACAGTCTCTGTGACCGTGACATGAACAGTCTCTTTGACCTTGACGTGAACAGTCTCCATGGCCATGAAATGAACTGTCACTGTGGCCTTGACAGAAGAGGGCTTTGGCTCTGGCCCGGTTACTTGGACAGGAAATAACTCCATGTGAGCGACTGTGGCTTGAACTGGAGTGGAAACAGGAATAAACTCCTCGTGAGTGACCTTGCCTGGACCAGGAGTGGTACTAGGAACAGGAACAGACTTCATGTGAACGACTTTGGCTTTAACTGGAGCAGGATTAGGAACTGGAACTGGCTCCCTGTGAGCGACTTTGGCTGGAACAGGAGCAGAACTAGTAACTGGAACAGAGCCTCCCCCCCTCCACCCTGTGAGCGACTGTGACTTTAACAGGAGCGGAACTAGGAACTGGAACTGGAGCGGGCTCCGTGAGAGCTACTTTGGCTGGAACAGGAGCAGGCTCTGGGAGAGTGGCTGTGACCGAAGTTGCTTCTGTCTCTTCTTGGCAGTCCTCATGGCTGGGAGCAGGTGCTCATGGGAACTGTAGTCCATGTGGTATGCCTAGTTTGTAAATGAATTTGTACGGATAGAATTTTAGTGATTATCTGTTGTAGTAAATTTATTGTATTTAGTGTAGTTTCACATCTCACAGTTTCAAAGTTAATGATAAGCACCTCCTCTCTTGCCACAAGCACTGGTGTTAAAACTCTATTTCAGGTTTTTACTATTTCAGTCATGTTGTATGGGATGCCCTCAGCAGACAGAAGTAGCTGGATGGCTTTATGCAAACTTTTGTTTTTCTGTCAAGAACAAATATTCCCATAATATCTTGTTTGTGTAACCAACTCACTACAGGTTCCAGCTATTCCTTTTCAGGAATGACACACAAGCAGTCACTCAAATTTAGACTGGTATTTATTGGTTTATTAAAAAATATATAATAATTAAGCCAGTTGTTGTTTCTCCAAAATGTTAACCATCAGCCAACTTAAATTCCTACTGCCTTCAGCTTTATGGGCCATCAGTGGTATATGGTAACATCAGATGTCATGTTATGGCTCAGTTTCAGGTGTAATGAAACTAAGTTACTCAGGTGTAATGAACTTAACATTGTTCAAAATATCAAAGTATAAATATCACGAAATGAAAGACAACAGAACTATAAGTTTAGTGGGGTTTGTGGCTTGGTTACAGCTTTGCTGCTTGCCATGTTTACTAGTTAGAAGAAACACAGGATGAACCCCACAGTACATTGCAACCTGAAACACCCATATTCTAAAATGACTGAATTACCCCTATTTATATATCTAATAGCTGCTGTTCTGGAGCAAGACACGAGAGCTGATGCAGAGCTATTTAGCTGTTACAGGAAGCTTTTGGACCTTGGAATATACACTGGTGGGATTCATGTTCAAGGATCTCATCTGGTGTGGACAGCAGGGAAGTGATGGAGGTAAAACAATAGAAGGGGTTTATTTCATTAAAATCTTATGAATAAAAACATAAGAAAATAATTTCAAAATTTGTCTTTTTCATGTTCCTTCTCTCTTTTTTTATTTAGACAACCTCTCTGTTCCCAAAGGCTTTGATTTTCAGTCTTGTCCAGAATGGTCAATGTGTGTGAGCCATCCTGTGTACTCACTGTGGAAAAAAGCATCACAAAATGTAAATCTTCAATCAGGAACTTCGTCTCATATTGAATATTCATCTGCTCTCAACTCATCACCTAACAGTAGACAGGATATTTTTAAAACAGTTTTTCTCAAAGCCATTCAATATGGTTGAAGGATAGTGTCAAAGTGGCTAGATTACATACGGTAACTAAAAACAAGAAGAAAATTTCATATACTTTGAGTATAAGAATTATTCACTATGGGCCTGATTATCTTGTTCGCTTAAGTCAAAAATAGTGTGCAGCTCCATGCTTTTCAGTCTGCACATATTTTCCCCTCAATTTAAGTCTATGACTTATGCGCCCTGAAGGCAGTTGCACTCTTTGGACAGAGCAAGGCCTTAATTGGAGAGTTCCATATGTAAATACTATCTATGAGCATCCTGCCATTGACTTAAGTGCGGTTTCATTTGAATGCTGTATTAAATCAAGCGCCACTATGTGGTGAATCAGTATATTCATATATATATCCAAAAAATGCAAAGAAGACGGCCATGAGTATTCCCACCTCGTCTGGATATACTGGGGCTCACTGATGCACAGCACATCCATAATACTGGACAAAAAGTTTCCAGCCTCCCAGAATTTCTTACTTACAGAGCCACATTCATGACACAAAAAGAAAATATAGGCTACATATATATCCTGGCTACTTTTTGTGGTCACAACATGTAGGGGGAATATGTGTAAATGAAATGTGCATAACTGAAAGCATGAAAAATCTTATGCATGAATGGGAGAATTGGGTCAAATGGATGTAGACACCTTCACATTTATTCAAATGTTGATGTTAAACATCTAATTCCAAAACCATAGGCATTACTATGGAGTTTGTTCACCATTGCTGCTATAACAACCTAAAGTTTTTAGGAGGCTTTTCCATTCATTTAGCCACAAAAGCATTATTAAAGGAGGCTGATGTCTGGTGAGCAGGCCTGGGGTGCAGTCAGCATTCCAATTTGTCCAAAGCTGTTCAGTGGGATTGAGGTCAAGCCTCTGTGCAGGCCACTCAAGTTCTTCCACACAATTCTTGGCAAACCATGTCTTTGAAACCTCTCTTTGGGCAAGAGTCTCCCCTTTTTTGCATGCTTCCAGTTCTGCCCATTTCAGTTAGACATATTGTCCCCTACATGCTCCAATCACACCCACAGTGCTTAACTTCAGAATGAAGCTAGCCTCTTGAAGCCATGCTTTATTTAAACTAGAAGTAGACTGAGTCAAAGCCTCAGGTATTTTGACTGTTGGGAATCTGCATTTAACATATGTCACTGAAATCCATTCAAACCATAAACAAAACTCTGATTTTGAAAATAAATGCAAAGGCAGAGCTTAGCTATATTATGGATTGCCTCAAAGGAAGGCATTAGTTTCTATGTATGACACAAACCCAAAAATAAAGTAAATATACCACACTACACATGTGATAGGCCTACAGTGCCTTGAAAAGGTATTCATACCCCTTGAACTGTTCCACATTTAGTCACGTTACAACCACAAACTTAAATGTATTTTATTGGGATTTTATATGATAAACCAACACAAAGTATCACATAATTGTGAAGTAGAAAGAAAATGATACATGGTTTTCAAAAGGTTTTACAAATAAAAATCTGAAAAGGGTGGCATGCATTTGTATTCAGCCCCCTGTACTCTGACACCCTAAATAAAATTAGTAAATAGAGTCAGCCTGTGTATAATTTATTCTCAGTATAAATACAGCTGATCTGTGAAGGCCTCAGAGGTTTGTTAGAGAACATTAGTGAACAAACAGCATCATGAAGACCAAGGAACACACAAGACATGCCAGGGATAAAGTTGTGGAGTAGTTTAAAGCAGGGTTAGGATATAAAAAATATCCCAAGCTTTAAATAACTCATGGAGCACTGTTCAATCCATCATCCCAAAAGGGAAAGAGTATGGCACAACTGCAAACCTACCAAAACATGGCTGTCCACTTAAACTGACAGAGTGGGCAAGGAGAGCACTAATCAGAGACACAGCCAAGAGGCTGTGGTCACTCTTTAGGAGCTGCAGTGATCCACAGCTCTGGTGGGAAAATCTGGCTTTTATGGAAGAGTGGCAAGAAGAAAGCCATTGCTGAAAGAAAGCCATAAGAAATCCTGTTTGCAGTTTGCCACAAGCCATGTAGGGGAAACAGCAAACATATGGAAGAAGGTGCTCTAGACAGATGAGACCAAAGCTGAACTTTTTGGCCTAAATGCAAAACACTATGTGTGGCGGAAAACTAACACTGTAGATCACGCTGAACACACCATACCCACCATGAAACATGGTGGTGGCAGCATCATGCTGTGGTGATGCTTTTCTTCAGCAGGGACAAGAAAGCTGGTTAGAGTTGATGGGAATATGGATGGAGCTAAATACAGGGAAATCCTGGAAGAAAACCTGTTAGAGGCTGCAAAGGACTTGAGACTAGGGCAGAGGTTCACCTTCCAGCAGGACAACGACCCTAAACATACAGCCAGAGCTACAATGAAATGGTTTAGATTAAAGCATATTCATGTGTTAGAATGGCCCAGTCAAAGTCCAGATCTAAATCCCATTGAGAATCTGTGGCACGACTTGAAAATTGCTGTTCACAGATGCTCTCCATCTAATCTGACTGAACTTGAGCTATTTTGAGCTATTTTAAGAATGGGTGAAAATTTCAGTCTCTAAATGCGCAAAGCTAGTATAGACAAACCATATATGACTTGCAGCTGTAATAGCAGCGAAAGGTAGTTCTACTAAGTGTTGATTCAGGTGAATCAAATGCATGCCACACTTTGCAGATTTTTATTTGTTAAAAATGTTGAAAACTACATAACATTTTCTTTCCATTTCACAATTATGCGCTACTTTGTGTTGGTCTATCACATAAAATCCCAATAAAATACATTTAAATGTGTGGTTGTAATGTGATTAAATGTGGAAAATTTCAAGGGGTATGAATACTTTTTCAAAGCACTGTATGTAGGGACCTATGCAACCACACTCTGTGATGAACCAGATGCAAGAACAGACAGAGCACTGGTGATTTTGATGAGGACTACTAGGGAATGCAGGTGATTATTGTGGCTGGAGAGCTATTCATCCAGGAGCTCTCCAGCCATTGCATGTGCAAAAGCAGAACATGTGAAACAACTAGGGGTAAAATGGGTCTTAGACTGTAAATCTAATTAAATTTCATTCCACCTACTTGGAAGGTGTACACTTTGTCATATTTATACTAAAATATATATACTTACATTCTGAATCAGTTTTGTCAGCTTGGGTGTATAACTGAATAGATATATAATTTGTTTTTTTCCCAGTTTGCTGCAGTAGCCTGTGGAAATATTACAGTGCTCTTAAATGGATCTATTGAAAATGCATTCAACAGGAACAGGTCAGAATAATAATGTTAATTTATTTTTACAGACACTGTAGGTACAAATTTCCATTCTTATTCACTCTCAAAGTTATTGTTGAGATTGCTACATATTTTAAAACAAGACTGTATATGGCCTGTAATATAGTTTATAAGAGGGTTCTTAAAAATGTGAGAATGTAAAGAAATTGAATGAATGAAGAGATAGACTAACAAACAAATACAGTGTTAACTGAAGAGGTCATTTTACATCCACGTATCAATTTTTCAACTTCAGATTGTAATGATAGTCCTTCTTGTTTTTGTGGCTTTATTTCCTCCAGTATGTTTGGTAGTGTGGAGCTGGACAATTTGAACCCCAAGATGGTGTCCCATGTCCACATTAAAGTTGTTCCAAACTTTGATGGCCTATCTGTGTAAGAGAGAAGAAAAATGTACAGCCCCCTCCAAAAGTATTGGAACAGTGACACAATTTTCATAATTTTGCCTTTGTAAATCTCCAGAGTGGATTTGAAAAGAAGCCATCAAGATGTGACTGAAGTGTAGATTTTCAAAATTCATTCAACGGGTTTAACAAAAGTATTGCATTATCCATTTAGGAATTACTGCCATTTTTTACATAGTTCCTCTATTTTCACAGACTCAAACATAATGTGAATAAGCTAACATACTTATAAATATAATAATCATTTTTAATACTTGCATGCAAATCAATCACTGCCTAAAGCCTGGAGCCCATGGACATAACCAAATGCTGAGTTTCATCCCTTGAGATGCTTTGCCAGGCCTGTACTGCAGTTGCCTTTGATTTCTGTTAGTTTATGGGTCTTTCTGCCTTCAGTTTTTTCTTCGGTAGGTGAAAAGCATGCTCAGCTGGGTTGACTGACTCATCCACTTAAGGACATTTCATTTATTTGCCTCTTGGGTTGCTTTCAAGGTATGTTTTGGGTCATTATCCATCTGTACTGTGAAGCGTAGTCCTATCAGTGTTGCAGCATTTGACTGAATCTGAGCAGAAAGTATAGTTCTATACATGTCAGAATTAATCCTGTTACTTTCTGCAGCAGTCACATCATCAATAAATACCAGTGACACAGTTCCTTTGGCAGCCACACATGCCTATGTCCACCATGTTTGACAGATGATGTGATATACTTTGGATCATGAGCTCTTCCTTTCCTTCTCCATACTCTTCTTTTCCCATTATTTTGGCACAAGTTAATCATGGTTTCATCTACCCAAAGAATCTTGTTCCAGAAATGGGCAGGCTTCCTAGCAAAGTCTAATCTGGCCTTTGGTTCTTTGAGTGTTACTAATGTTTTGCATCTTGAGATGCAAACTGTCTGTATTTACATTCATGAAGGTGTCTCTTGATTGCAGACTGACACTGACATGTCTACCTACTTGAGAGTGTTCTTGACTTAGCTAGATGATGTGAAGGTTTTTAACCACTTTAGCCACTCCTAAAGTTTCTGCTATCTTTTTTGATATGCTTTTTTTTCAGTCTAATGATGGTCATTCATTTGCATTGACTTTGGACTGCATATTGAGAGTTACCATGAACAGCTGCTAAATGCAGATTCACTTGGAATCAACTGCAGACCTTTTATTGCTTTCAATTGTCAAAAAAAGAGGAAACAGACCATAACTGGCCACAAAACTGCTCATCATTCAACTATTCTATTACTTTTGAGCCTGTCAAAATAGGAGGGACTGTGTAAAAAAATGGATATAATTCCTAAACAATTAATGCAATATTTTTGTTAAATCCATTGAATTATTGTTGAAAGTCTACAATTCAATTGCATCTTGATTGCTTCTTTTTAAATCCAGTGTGGGTGGTGTACAGAGGGAAAATCATGAAAATTGTGTCACTGTTGCAATACTTTTGTGGTGGACTGTAGCTTGGATACAAAGCTGCATAATCTATTTTCATGCAACCTATTGTCAGTTTGTCTTTGTGAAAAGGTACACATTATTACAAGATGTGTGCAGTAGACCATGTTTGCTATCCTACAAACATGCTGTTTATTTTCCCTTGGTGTTTAACCTGTGAGATAAATTACTTTTTTCAGTAAGTTGCAAGCGAGCTTCACAAGGGCAGTTATTTTTTTTTGTAGATGTTACAAATAAACACTACTGCAAAACAAGTTAATGATAAGAAAACAGTGGCTGCTCTTATTAAATGGTCTTTACTCAGAATTCTATTAATTAAGCAACTGAGAATCCCAGTTGTTTGTTCAGGTCTGAATTCACATTTCTTGAGTAAGCAAATTCTTTATCTTTCTAGAGAGTCCTGTTCCAAGGGTTCCATTCTCAGGCTCATTGGTGTTCTGCAGACCCGAGGGTTCCACTGGTCCTGCACAGACAGTGATGTGTATTTATATTAACAACTAACCATTGTATCTATCATTGTTTCTGTGAATAACCAATAAATTTTATACTTACATCTGAAACTTGTACTTCACAAAGCACACAGGTCCTGATTCTCCCATTCACACAAGTCAAAAAAAGCATGCAGCTCTGCGGTTTTCAATCTACACATATTTTCACCTTGAATTATGCCTGTGACTTATGCATGTAGGGGAGAATACATGTAACTGAAATCTGCGTAACTGAAAGCGTGCAAAGATATTACTTGCATGCAAATGGGAGTATCAGGCCCAAAGCATGTAAGGCCTTCAGGCAGTTACATGCTTTGGGCCTGATACTCCCATTTGCATGCAAGTAATATCTTACACCCTACATGCTCCGATGTAAGTTTAAAATTAAGGCAGCCTCATGAATGAAGGCATTTTTGTATTTAAAATAGAAGTAGACTGAGACGCCCTCAGGTATTTTGGCTGTCGGTTAAACATGGAACATGGACTTTCACATTTGAATGGATTTAAATGACATTTGCATGGAAAAAGTGAAAGTTCACATTCCATGTTTTCCTGACAGTCAAAATACCCAAGGATATTATATTAGGGAGATAGCAGTTAAAAAAGTGGTATCAGAACACCCTTGTAGCCTTGATGGTCTACCTGTTAACTATGACATCATTACTGAATCAAACGGGGCATTAAATTTTGAACGGGCAGCAAACTTAAATGCTTTTTATGTTATATGTCTCTCATTAGCTTAACCAAATGAGTCTAAACTTCTTTGTAGTAATCAAAAAGTTCTAACTACAGATTATTTAAACCAACATTTAACACATTTTGGCAAAAATAAGGCAGAGTGATGACTCTAGCACAATTATGATAAACAAATATCATACAATTAACTTATAGTTAAATGTTCTCTTCGACATGGTTGAAACATATACCTGCACTCTGCACAAAATGACACCTCTGTTTATGCTAATTCTCCTTCCAACTAGTGCTTTCATCATGCATCTGTGTCATCAAGAGTGAATTTCTGTTCTACAAATTCTGCTCCAGAGTAGACTTCGGGCATGCCTCCAGTGTAGGGGTGATTTCAGCAAGAATCACCCCTCAGTCCCTCATCCTCTAAAGTATTGGGACAGCAATTCAACATCTGGATTTTGGAGAACTTCCAAAGAACTCAAAAGTAAGGGTAGTGGGGAACAGCCCCTGTCCTACCTCTATTTTAAATAAATCGTGCCTTCATTCATGAAACCACCTTAATTTTGACCTTATGCTCTATGGGCATGGTCGGAGCGCACAGGGATGAATATGTGTAAAACAGATGCTGAAAGCATGTAAAGACATGACTTATACTCAAATGGGAGAATCAGGCCTGATGCACATAAACTATATTTAAATAGAAACACCCTGATTTTGGCCTTGCTCTGTCTAAAGTAACTGCATTGAGGGCAGGTAAACCACTGGCTTAAGTCAAGGGGAGAATATGAGTAGACTTAGCACTGCAGAGCTGTGTACTTTTTTTTTTTTTTACTTACGTGCACAGGAGAGTTGGGCCAAAAGCATATAACTGCCTTCAGGGTGTGCAGGTCATGGAATTAAATCAAGGGGAGAATACACGTAGAGTGAAAATCGTGGAGCTGCATGGCGCTCTTTTGAATTACACACACATGAGAATCAGGTCCATTGTGTCCAAGGTTTGATGTTTTGTGCATTCTGAGATGCTTATTTGCTCACCACAGCTGTAAAGAATAACTATAGAAGTTACTGTATCCTTATTGGCAGCTCGAACCAAGCTGGCCATTTTCCTCTGACCTCTCTTATCAACAAAATGTTTCCACACTCACTCAGTGGTTTTGGTTTCTTGCACCATTCCATGTAAACTCTAAAAACGTTTGTGTGTGAAAATCCAAGGATATCACCAGTTTCTGAAATACTTAATCCTGCCAATATGGAAACCATGCCACAGTTAAACTCACACAGATCAGGGTTCAAATTATCAGGGTATTGGGGGGTCTGACTCCATTAATTAGGACTGGACCTCCAAAAAGATGTAAATTCAACAGTTCCAGGGGGAGGGTGGAACATTTATATACCCATTTTACCTGTAATTATAAATATAACAATATCTTTACCCTTAAAGTAGGCCATTCTATTTCTTAACCTGGCCATTAGAGGCTTGCATCCTTATTAAAGTCTATGCTCCCATGCATCAAGCAAGACACCAGTAGGATACACCAGTAGGATACACCACTACGGGAGACACCAGTAGGATAATATAGGTATCTAAATTTTGTAATAGTCTTTGCTTTCTTACCTTCAGAGTGTATGAATTAGATTGTCAACTTGTGTCTACATATGAAAATTCTAAAACATTAGGTTTCTAACTTTTGCTTTAAGTTACAGTTTAGTTAACTAATGCTAGCTAACTAAAGCTAATGTTTGCCTTACCTAACATTAGCTAACTAAAGTTAGCTAGCTGATAGCATGCCTTTTCATTTTCAATGTTGGCTTGGCAGTTCATTACCAATATAAAATGTCATTATCTATGGAATAATTAATTCTACTCATAATGGTCATCACACTCCTGATCCAACACTAACATTTGGATTAAATATAAAAAATACAGTAACACTTCTACAGTCTGAAGCTCTGTGATCATTACCATTATTGTAAAGTGTAAATGTATCAGGATTTGCTGACTCTGCAGATGCATGAGGAGGGTTTAACCGGATACGCTGACTCTGCAGATGCATGAGGAGGGTTTAGCAATTACGCTGTTATCTGCACACATACACAAGTATCTAGTAGGCTGAGGTGTCTATTTGCATCATTATATTTAGACATATGTCTCACACCGCACTGAGCACCTCTGATCTATGCTGCTAGATTTTGTATAGCAGAAAGCCCACACGAAGCTTAAAAAACATAGATGCAACATAGGTGCAATAAAGTCAAACAGAGTTCAGTACAGAATGTCCTAAGCTGCCTTCACATCTCTCAACTGGATTTCCCCTGGGATGGTAAGGAGTACAGTAGTTCTTGACTTGATCCCTGACAGCTTGCACAATTCCGCCATGACTTCTGATTCAAAGTTTGCTCCCTGATCACTGTGTAACCTATGAGGAAATCCATAATGACTAATGAAGTTTTCCCACAAAACTGAGTCAACAGTTTTAGCTGTTTGATCATGGGTGGGAAACGCTTGGGCATATTTAGTAAAGTGATCTGTGATAACTAAAATGTTACGTATGTCCTTGGAATCCGGCCCTATTGTCAGAAAGTCCATGCACACAAGTTCGAGGGGACCTTGATGTTTACCAGCTTGGCAGCCTTCTGCGCCTTTGCTTTCCTCCGTGTGCATCTTTCACAAGTCTTACACTTATCCTCAGTGAATCTAGTCATGCTTGGCCAATAAAATCTAGCCCTTGCCAGTTCAATGGTCCTGTCAAAGCCCATATGACCTGTCTCATCATGAAAGCCTTCAAACGCTCTCTTTCGGTGGCTCTGAGGGATTAACAGCTGATAGAAGTACCATCCAGCTGAGGTAGTACTTTTCCTAAACAGAACACGTTTTTGTAATAGGAAGACCTTCTTGACACTTGATCAGGTGACTAAATGCTTAGAGTCAACATTTCACTATACACTAGATAAAGTAGCCCCACTTAAAAGGAAAATAATTAGAGAGAAAAAATTAGCACCCTGGTATAATGATG
>JAQMYM010000019.1:7760705-7771062 GCA_030014255.1 Parauchenoglanis ngamensis | reverse complement strand
TTGGCGGTGCTGGGATTTGAACTCACAACCTTCCAATCACTAGTCCAATGTCTTAACCACTGAGCTACCACAGACCCAGCTAGCAGCTGAGCTGCTTTTGGCAAGAAATGACAGTGCTAATGTTGATCTGATTTTAGGAAAGACTTTTGATGCTCATACTTATGAGGAGAGGACAATTAAACAAGAGGGCACACCAACACCCAACATTTTATTTTAAGGAGCAAAGATCATTTTTAGATGTCATGGTACAGTAAAATGAATTGTCTGTGTTTATTGTTGGTCTTAGATTAGAATGATGTATCATCCATAGCAAAATGTTGTGCTTTCCCTATTTTAATGACTAATAGTCACCACTGACAAAAACACATGGTGCAGAGAAACTACAGCCTAAATAAATAACTGGGTAGCAACAGTATCATGGAGGATTTTAACAGGAACTAGGGTCTGCTCTTTACCTACCACAGAAACAGCACCATCCATTACAAATGGCTGATACCTAAGATGAAGAAACTCTTTCTCAGCATCACCAAGCCAAACAGGAGCAGGAGCAAGAGATTTAACTAAAGCAATGATCTAAGACTGACTGGAGCTTTGTTGTTGCTTTTTCTGTTTACATTTTAAAATTGCACAACTTGCAATCCCATGGCCAGGCTTTTTGCAATAAAATACTGAGGAGCTAGGAGGGGAATTTGACCGACTAGGCTGAACTGTCTTAGACTGTCGATTGGTCAGTAAAGTGATTCTATCTTGGTCTGCTTGTACACATTTTTGTGTCAGCACAAACTCATCAGTTAACACAGCAGCTTCATGGAGGAAATCTTTCTTTCATTTAGATACACAACTACAATGTTAAGGTAAACATTTCTTAAATTACTCAAGTGAAAACAGCTAACACAATATGTCAAAGTCATAAGCGTCACTCATAGAATACAGACAAAAAATTAAAAATAAATAAAAATGAAATAAAATAAAATGCTAAAATAAATTAAATGTAGATGTAAAACAAATGCAACTGACTGGTTTTCAAAATTTTATAGCTTGTAGTAACACATTAGCCACAAAGGTTGAAACTATTGGTTTATTGATAAGAAGACATATCAGGTCTGTCTCAAGTTCATTGAAATTCACTTTGTGTTGGATTTCTATTTACTAATGGCAGAACTTGATTGGATTTCGGCCTCTCTTGATTTGTGTCTTAACCGAGCGATGGTCACCTGTCTGTCTTGTCCCAGATCCAGATCAGTTTGTGAGAGCTTTAATGCACTGTCTGCTACTCGTTTCAATCTTTTGTTGTACTATATCACAAGAGATAAGTCAGTATTTTTGTTTGTCAGGTGGCAGATGGGGGATAACTGCAAGCGCAGAATGCATTGTTGCTACAGTGAAACATAGAAGTGGATTGGTGACAGTATGGGGGCCTTTTGGGGTGGAATATCGGGAGACTTATTCTAAATTAAAGGGATCATGAAAAAAGAAGAGTATCACTCAATTCTTCAATAACACACAATTCCTTCTTTTTTACATATCAGTGAACACAATTTTATTCTTCAACAGGATAATGATCCCAAGCATTCTTCAAAATTGTGCCAAAATTATATCCAGTCCAAAGAAAAGCAAAAAGTTTTGAGAATTATGTCTTGGCCTCCCCAGTCTCCAGATCTTTCCCGCATTTACCTGGCATGGGATGAGCTGGACTGACAAAATGAGCATCCATCAAATGAGACAAAACTGTTTGCATGCTTGAAAAGGTGTTGGGATGGTTTGGACACTGGTTATAACTTTTGAAATAACTTGTCAAGAATCTGTTAATTTGTTTTTGCTGTGTACTGAAGACATTTGTGTGTGAGATCAAAAGATGACTATGAGAAGAGAGATCAAAGTTTCAGCTTTTATTTACATCTAGATATGGTACACAACATAGAACATAACACATATTGTATTGTCATTAAATAGCCCTGGATATCTATTCTCAGCTTTGGCTTTCATACCATCATGAAGACCAGGGAATTGCCTATGGGAGAAAATCATGCTGTTCTGAAGCTGAGAAAAGGGTATCTATCAGAGGTATTTCAAAAACATTGGGCATAGCCAGTACCACAATTTGGAATGTCCTGAAAAAAAAAAGGAATACACTGGTGTACTGAGCAACAGGCATCAAACTGGTCATCCAAGGAAAACAACTACAAACCACCCCCAATAAATTTTATGGGTTGCTCCCGCCAGTTGCCTGGTGTAGCCGCGTCAGCTTTTCACTGAAGTCCCTGGCATTGTTAAGACATGTGCGATGAGCTGTTGGAACCTGGAAGTGTGTGCTGGGTATTACTGGGAGGCTCCTCCTGAAGTCCACTGTCATCTTCACAGTTTTGAGCATGTTCAGCTCCAGGTTGTTCTGACTGTGCCAAAGGGCCAGCTGTTCAACCTCTCATCATTATGCAGACTAATTACCATACTTGATTTCACAATGACTACAATGTCATCTGCAACTTTCCGTGGTTTAACAGACAGGTCTCCTGAGATGCAGTTGTTTGTGTAGATGAAAAGAACAGAGGGTAGAGGACACATCCCTGGGGTTACCAGTGCTGATTGTCTGGGTGCTGGATGTGATTTTTCCCCAGCCTCACCTGCTGCCACCTGTCTGTCAGAAAGTTTGTGATCCACTGACAGATGGTGGCTGGCTCAGTGAGCTGAATGAGTTTGGAGTGGCAGTGGGATGATGGTGTTGAACACCAAGCTGAAGGACCCTAGCATACTGTATGTCCATGGGGAGTCAAGGTGTTGCAGGATGTAGTGCAATCACATGTTGACTGCATAATCCACTGACCTGTTTGCCTGTTAAGCAAACTGTAGGGGGTCTAGCAGGGGACCTGTGATGTCCTTCAAGTAGGTCAACACCGGTCTCTGAAAGGAATTCATGACCACAGATGTCAGGGCAACAGGTCTGTAGTCATTTAATGCTGTGATAGAGAGTTTCTTGGGGACCAGATGATTATGGCATGCTTGAAACAGGAGGAGACTTAACAGAGATCTGTTGAAGATCTGTGTGGAGATGAAGGCCAACTGGTCAGTGCAGGCTTTGAGGCAAGAGGGTGACTCATCTTTTGAACTTGTGTGCTCGAAAACTTGAAAATAAGTAGCCACCTCTCTTTCTCAAAAAAGGGGAACCAATGCAATGTTCTTACTCACATCAAAAACAGTTGTAGATGTGGAAGAGTGAGCAGAACAAGACATGAGGACAGGCCTTACAGAAAGTACAGGTGGAGAGAACAGTGACAGAGGGGTCAGACAAATTACCAAAGAAGTATAAACAGTTTCACAATATTGATTCAAAAACAATCAAGCAAGCAAACAAAGTCACAGATGACCAGTTAAAGTTGTTAAATGCTTTTTAAATTTTATTAACCACAAGGACATTTTCTTAACTTAATTTACCCATCTTTCCCAGAGGTACCAGTAATACCAGAGCTGATTGTATATGTATCTCTGTCTGAGATATAAACGTGCCACATAGTGAATGTTTTGTCTGTTCTGCAAATCATATCGTCATGTCTGTTTTATCACAGGTAAGAATCACAGTGTTAAAATGTCGTAGAATTTCTTACCACCCACAATTCAAACTGCTAAACTGTTACTGTTGAGCCTTTATACATAAAAAAGGATTCCACTGTACAGTGTTTATGTGACAAATAAATGCTTTCTCCTTCCTCTTTTAATACCATGTCTTCTTGTAGGGAGTGGCAGATGGAAAGATCTTTTCAGACAGCACTGTTTCTGCTCAAGCCAGAGATGGTCTTTATTCTGGGAGATGTTTTTGATGAAGGCAAATGGAGCTCCAACAAGGTAAAGTAGTAGGACTGCAGGGTCCAGATTTCAGCGTCTGTTACCCCTGTGCACAATAATAGAAATAATAATGTGAATAATAACAATAATGTGTAAAAACTAAAGCATGCAACTTTAGAGTCAATCTGGCATCAACTTGTCCTTGGCCAAAGCATCTTTGTCTACCCTACACATGAAACACATTGGATAATGTGTTGTTTAAAAACAGATTAGCTTATGCTCTGCCAGTTTAGCTGAACTGCCTGCTTATGAATCCCCAGGCTCAGGGCTGCTCAGATCATGTGCACACCATGCTTGGTGGTTGATGTAAAACAGTTTTGTCTTGTCTGCACTAGAATGTTCCTGAGCACATTGAACTGCAGTTGAATATGTTGAAGATATTTAGGTTTGTTAGATGCTGAATGGGGTGAATTTCACTTCCTTTTTTTAAATATAATACCAGGCATGAAAATGTTTGTGTTTTGGACTGTCTTGTATAGTTTCTTTTTCCCCAATTGAATCTCTAATTTAATCATGGCCAATTCCCACACACTCTGAAGGAATCACTACTGCACACAATGAATACCGCTCATAATCCTGTAGATGCATGCTTAACCTCAGAGACATCCATAATTGGCTAGTGACACTATGATTGATAGAGGGGATTATAGGATTCAAAATTCACTGGCTGATAGGGTGAACACTTGACAGTTGCATCACTCAGATGCCCCAATATTAAGCTTTCTGATAGTGTCTCCTGGGCCTTTTGCAAATGACCTGTCCAGGTACAAGCAGCTGATGTTGCAGGTTGATTTTTACCAGTCTCCAGAAGCAATGTTTGAGTCGGCCAATCTTTCCTTCTCATTTGTGTTATCAAAACCCAGTGATTAACTGTACTCAATTGCTTGGAGTGCTGGCTGTATAATCAATGTACCCATCTCTCTTTTTGGGCATTAACCTAGTGGCACAAATGCTCCTGGCAACTATTGAGACAGAAAGGCAGCTCAAATTTTCCAGAGTGTTTAAGTTGTGTGAACCAGTGTGTTGTCTCAATGAAATTTATGTTATTATGTAGGTAGACTGTATTTATGCATAGCTCAATAGCCTCTACCCCTACTGAGACCCCCCAGTATTTCTACTGGAGGTAGTAATTTCAACCATAATGCTTCCATAAATCTAATGTTATGAAACTGTTACTTACACTCCTAGCTCTACACCCACAGTACCTGCACTGCCACAGGCCAACACAAATAGTGGTTCTGTTCTAATGATACAGTCAAATATGACAAGAATAATTTTCAATTTTATTGTATATTGCTTTTAACAGTAGACATTTTCACAAAGCAGTTTTACAGAAATATTTAAAATCTGATTACAAATTTTAAATATATGAATTTTTAAATGTATCCCTAATGATCAAGCCTGTGGCAACGGTGGCATGGAAAAACTCCCTCAAATAACATGAGGAAAACAACTTGAGAGGAATCAGATTCACAAGGAACCTATCCTCATTTGTGTGACACCAGATAATTCTCTTCTATAACTGTGTGTTCTATTGTCAAAAGTACAATTCATTATAGTTTTAAAATGAAATCTATTTTGTTGAATTTATCAGCTGTTCACTGATGGAGACTAGAGTGCAAAACTGTTCATAGCAGTTAGAGTCAATGTTAAACCTTTGCCCGAATATTGTAAGCTCTTTTTTGTTTAGCTTCACTTTGATAAACTATATCATTTTACTCCAAACCATTGTTGTTTCATGGATTGAAATTTGTATGTCTTATATGCCTCACTCCCTGAGCCTTAGCTCCAAATGTAGCATTATTATTAAATAATCATGTGCATTAAAGGTTTTAGTTAACTACATTTTGATCCTTTTCAGGACTGGGAAGATGATGTAAGGCGCTTCAAACAGATCTTCCATCACCCCAGCAACACAGAACTTGTTGTCCTTATTGGCAACCATGACATTGGATTTCATCACGAGTAAGTTTAATGGCTACTAAACAGTATAATTCTTGCCTGAATTGAAAAAAATAGTTTCCATTGTCTTTGTTGTCTCCCAAATAGAATGACCTCCTATAAACTTGAGCGTTTTGAGAAAGTTTTCAACGTGACATCAGCACAGATCCTCACCAAGAGAGAAGTAAAGTAAGCTGCTTCACATTGAATTAATACATTGTCTGTCGAGGTTTCTATACACTGTTTCTTGTACACTGTTTGTGTGTGTATGTGTGTTTATAGTTTCTTATTGGTGAACAGTGTGGCACTACATGGAGATCACTGTACCATCTGTCAGAGTGTGGAGGACAAACTTTACAGTTTTTCACAGCAACTTAACTGCTCCACACAGGTAATACCTCATCATTATAATTAATGCTTCAACAGTATAATGTGGTCATATGCCATGATATAAAAAAACAAAAAAACAAAACTTGAAATATTTTAAAATCCTAAGGACAAAACTTAAAATCCTTTTCTTGGTGTCACCAGATAGTGGAATTATAAGTCATTACTCTTCTTTTTTTTAAATTTATTATAGTTTTAACTTTAAATTAACAGTATCCAAGATATCCACCCACACCACAGAGGGTGTCACACATATTGCGATATCTCAAGTCCTTCTGTGAAAGTCAACAGTATGTCTGGGTCACAGCCTGAAGCATGAATCAGGGAATCAAGGATCAATTAGAGTTTTGGGGTGCATCCTTGGTGTTGTAGGTTGAATTGCGGCATCCAACACTACATGGAGCCTAAGCCTTCTTAAGAGCTGTTGTTATAGCACGTTTAGAGCCCATCAGCGGTTCATGTGTGCTAGAAGGGTCCATCCACATCTCAGACTATGATGTAGACATTCCTCAAGTGTTGAGACACTGTCTTCTGTGTGAGAAGATATATGTGAACCTCCAAGTTGTACAGTCTGAGGTACTGAATTACTGAGTTTAGCAGAGCGAAATAGCGAAATACTGTTTTCTGTAATTTTGAAAATCTGAAGTTTTACATAGCTGGATTTGCCATGAAGCCATGTATATTTCAAATAGGTTTTTGCAACAGATCCTCCAGAAACCTCTTCTAAATTCAAGGTTCATACAGATGTTTGTAATAAAAAATTGCTTTATTTCTAAAATAATATTTTCAAGGTTTAAAAATGCTTTATATTTACAGTTGCAGTCAGAAGTTTATATACACTACAAATGGACATGAATGTCATTACAGTATTGGGCTTTCTATGATTTTTTGAACTGCTCTGAAATCAACAAAGGGTTAATACCTGCAGGGTCAAAAATATATTATAGCACACCTAATATTTGATTAAATGTCCCTTATCAAGTTTCCCCTTACCAAGTTGGTCCCTTACCTTGACCAGGTGCTTTTGGTAGCAATCAGCAATCTTCTGGAAGAATTCTGGTTGGCTATTTGTCCAACCTTCTTGGCAGAATTGGTAGAGTTCAGTTGATTTGTGTTTCCTGGCATGGACCCAACTTTTAACCACCATCCACACAGGATAGGGTTGAGGGTAGGACTTGTTATAAGCTTAATGTTAGCCTGCTTTATCCATTCTACAGCCAGCTTTGATGCTTGTTTGGGGTCATTGTCCTGTTGCAACACCCAATTTTGTCCATGTTTCAACTGTCTAGCTGATGGTTTGAGTTTATGTTAAAAATTCTGAGGTTCTCCATTATTCTATCAACTCAGTGCAATGCACCAGTTCCACTGGCACCCAGACAGCCCCAGAGCATGATGTCAAGCATCACCATGCTTAACAGTCTGTACAGTCCGTACTTCTGGTCATTGGGGCCAAACAACTTCATCTTTGTCTCATCTGTCCATAAAACTTTCCTCCAGAAGGCTTTTTCTTTATACATGTGGTCAGCTGCAAACTTTAGTCAAGCTTGAAGGTGTCAATTTTGGAGCAAGGGCTTTTTTTTTGGGCAGCAACCTCTCAGTTCATGGGGATGTCAATCTCGCCTGACTATAGACAGTGTTCTAGCAGCTTCAGGTTCATGGAAAGCCTATGCCTTAATGATTCCTGGGTTGTTCCTGTCCATCTGAATTAATTTCCTCTCTGCTTAGTTTGACAGTTTTCGTCTTCTTCCAGCAAAATAGCTTAGCAAAGTGGCAACACGTCACAAAAACTTGTGAGGGCAGTGGTAGCTCAGTGAGGTCAAATCCCAGCATTTCCAAGTTACCTCTGCTTGGCCTTGAACAAGGTCCTTAACTTGTATAAATGAGACATATGTAAGTCACTCTGGATAAGGTCATCTGCCAAAATGATATAAATGTCTAAAAAAACCTTGTTCTTATGTATGTATGGTTGTTTGAACTGATGATCTTGGAATCTGTACTTGCACATAAATTCCGACAAGAGACATTCCTGACTTATGTACCTAAATCTATGATCCATCTTCTCAGGTAAGCTCCTTAAACTTTCTTATTTTGTTGGCCAATGCAATGAGTGCTGTCAAACAAACAAACCACGTCAATCATGACCACTAACAGGAAGTCCCATGACATGTATGTAAACTTCTGACCACATCTTTATATTAGTGGTCTATTATACTTCATTTAGAATGAATTAAAAAAACTAAGATTCCATTTCATAATTTTGGAACTACTTATGTTTCTATAGTATGTATTTGTGCCCATTGAGCCTGTAGTGGCTCAATGAGCACACAATAAGTTCTCAGAAAAAAGTTCTTGAAACAGTAAGTTCTAAGAAATAAGTTCTCTTGATGGATTTGACTGTAATATTAGCAGTTGGCTAAAAATCAATAGTTCCAGGCACTGGTGGTTCCACAAAGGTTAAAGGATGTTAATGTTTTACAAGACAGACAAGGTCTTAACATGTATAATTTATAATGTAGTGGCACAACAACTCCGCTAAGAATGTGGAGTTTGACGATTAATGTTGTAACCCCATACACTGCACATCTTTTTCTTGTTAGCCAGCGTATACCGAACTCAAATGTTGATTTCAGTTATGTTTATTCACAGTTATGACCTTCAATTAGGAAAATCTGTACAAAATGTTTTATGGCATGAACTGTGATTTTGGGTTAGATATAGCTTAATATATATATACATACATACAGGTTAACAGTTTCACATTTGCATTTTGCAGTCTGATGGTACAAGACATCCTTGCAGGGATAAACAGACATATGCATCAACACCTCCGATCATACTTCAGGTAAATATATGTAACTGTGTGTGTGTGTGTGTGTGTACTAAGGCAAGGACTAACAACCTGCTAGTGTTTGATTTGTTGACTTCACTAATAAGCAGACCAATAAACATAGGAATGTAATGTAAAAAAAAACATTACCAACTCCATTGGTATTTGCAGTGAATACATTGCATATCTCCATTTAAAAAAAGTTATGGATGTGTTTCCAGCACTACCCTCTGTATCGTACCAGTGATGCGGAGTGCAAAGGTGAAGATGCAGCACCACTCAACGAACGCTATCAGCAATTTCAGGAACGCTATGATGTGCTCTCTCAGGATGCCTCCAAGAAGGTTAGGTGAAAAGGTGGGGTTTTCATCCACCTGTTTTTATGTAGGTTTTGAATATTCTTACAACCTGATTTGACATGCAAGAAAAAAATATATATTGCTGTTCACTTACAACAGAGTATTTAATTACGCGGCTAAGCAGAGAAGGCGTAGGCACCCTATACTGATTATATCTTTTATTACTGGGGTCAAGCACCAAAGGTAACCGAATCTAAAAAATTCCTACATACCTGTGCATCCAGATGCTTGAACAAACAAAGTTCCAGCCTCACTTGCACCTCGTACTTATGGAGCCCCACTCATGACTCGAAAAGAAATAAATATATATTGTGGCCACGTTTTTAGTAATTCGTTCTTTGTTTTAGTTATATTGTGGTGAAGTTTTAATATTTTTTTCTTTTCGTGTCAAGAAGGGGCTCTGTATTTACTGGTGATAGACCCATATAATTACCATGCCGGAGACAGGAGGTATGGTGCAAAAGTTGAAAAAGTTCGTATTTATTAAGTGCCAAACAACCAAAATAGTCCAACTGAACAAAAGAAATAACTTCCGTGTTGGTGCGGTGCTCGGTGTGAGGAATTCCCTCTATTCATGGTCCAGGAAGCGGCGAGAACACGGGGAAATAGAGTGACTCTCAGCGTGGTCCTGTCGGTCCGTTACGGGGAGTCTGCACACAAGAGAAACAGCAAAGTGGTCTTTTAGCATTCCGCTCACATGCACACTCCCTCGTGTCTTTTAGCTTGCTTTTAAAAGCCTGTCGCCGCAGGCTGGAGAGAGAATAATCATTCCTTTCCAGACGTGCCGGGTTTTGCCACCCCGCTTCCCTTGGTGTGCCCCTTCTATGGGAATACCAGTGTTCCCACGTGACGTCATCTCCCGGGATTCCCGACGAGGAGGAGCGCTTGTCCATGCGGAAGTGCGAGGCGACATAGCCACATACGCCACAATATATATATATATATATATATATATATATACTCAGCAAAAAAAGAAACGTCCCTTTTTCAGGACTGTGTATTTCAA
>JAQMYM010000019.1:7683608-7697356 GCA_030014255.1 Parauchenoglanis ngamensis | reverse complement strand
ATCAGTCAAATAAGACCTGAACCAGGAGAGGGCCGTTCCCTTAACTCCCACAACCTTTTCTAATCTATCAAGGAGAACAGTATGATCAATGGTGTCAAAAGCTAAGGTCAAGTAGCACAAGCAGGGAGACACAAGCGGAGCGTCAAAGCGCGGCGGCCTTGGCCTCCAGCGCCCCGACCAGATCGTTAGGCGTGGTGGGTCGTGCCTAGCCGACGGCACGCTGTTCTTCTCCAGGAAGGCCCCGCACGAATCGGTCGATAGTAAGCCGCCAGACAACTTTATCGGCTGAGAGCACTTCTGGTTGTAACCAGCGATGTGAAATTTGCAAAAGTTCATCTACTTGTGCTCGCGGCTCGCGCTTCTGCCGATATTCCCAGCGGTGAAATGTGGCCATGGCTCGGCTTACCGAGAGCCCGCAGCACGCTAGGATTTCCTCCTTTAGCCTAGTATACTGCGCGGCTTCTTCCGCCGGAAGGGCGCGGTATATGCGCTGCGCTTTGCCGGTGAGGAGTGGAGAGAGTAGCCGCGGCCATTCCTCGCGGGGCCATCCCTCCCGCCCCGCGGTCTTCTCGAACAGGGTTAAATACGCCTCCGTGTCGTCGTCTGCGGTCATCTTGCCAAGCAGTCGGAATATATCCCGCGAAGGTGCCGGGGAGGCCGCTGCGGCAGCGGGGGGCGTGCAGAGGGTGACCAGCTCCTGGGCTAGCATGCTAATGCCCCGTGCTAGCTCTTGGTTCACCTGGCCCTGCTCCAGGTTGGCCTCCAATAGCCGCTGGATTACCAGGCCGATCGCCACCTCCGTCTTCTGGGGTTGTTCGTCGCGTGCCCGCATTCTCCACCAGTGTGAGCGGAACACTGTTGCGACAGAACAAAAGGCACTGAAAGCAGCGGTTAAGGTGAGTAACTGATTTTATTGGTGAGTCCATGAAGAAGTGAGTGCGGAAAAAGTCTGTTTGTGTGGTGAAAGTATGTGCGCTGGGGAAAGTTCGCTCGTGGGTGAGGCTGTGGTCGTGCTTCTGGGTCCAGCTGGGGATGGTTCCACGTCCAGCTGCGGTTCTCTGTAACGGAGGCGGCACCGGGGAAAAGGGCAGTCCTCCGTGCTGCGGTGAGCTCCTCTTAGGGCGAGTCTGTGGGGAATATGTGAGAGAGAGAGAGAGAGTCAATACTCCTTGGTACAGTATTCACCGTCGAGCTATGCCGCTGCCTCCATTTTATCCGCTGCTGCCGCAGGCCGGGAATTGGGTGGGAATTGTCCTCCAGCCGTGCCAGATTACACAGCCCTGCCTTGCTGGTTAACGGTGTCAGAGTGGCACGGAACCTCCAGCTTCCCTTGGTGTACTACGGCGGGTTGGAGGGCATGCCAGGGCTCGACGACGGGGCTGTGTGGTCCCCGGCGTCACAATAGATAGATAGATAAATAGATAGATAATGAGTGAGTAAGAGCATGACTGAGTGAGTGAATTTATGAGTGAGTGATAAAGAAATGAAATAGATGAGAAAGCTAGATAAGCTAGAAAATTGAGGGAAGAAAAAAAGCAGAAAGTAGAAGCGATAGAGGGATTGAAATACATGGAGTGCTTAGTAGTATTGACCAGAACATGTTCAGTAAGTTTGTAGGTATTATTTAGAAAATTGACTATATGGGAGCAGTTTAAAAAATTTCCCATTCACACTCTATGGATAAATCATGTTTGATAGAGCGATAAATATACAAATTATATACACACATTATATATATATATATATATATATATATATATATATATATATATATATAAATATAAAAACAGATATACTTCATAGTATTGAGTGTCCAATCTGTTTCATATATTAATTGATGTACACAATAAAGGCTGGTTTTATATTTGAGCAATTCACTATAGCTGTCCTCTGACTTTTTCTTTTCTGGACAGGTAGCAAAAGTGTTGTGGTGGTACTACTTCTCTAAGCTGATTGAGTTTCTTGACACCATCTTCTTTGTACTAAGAAAGAAGAACAATCAGATCACCTTCTTGCATGTGTATCATCATGCCTCCATGTTTAACATCTGGTGGTGTGTTCTCAACTGGATCCCCTGTGGACAGAGTAAGTATACACAGTGATGTGCTAAGACAAAAGAATAAGTAGCTGCCACATGATTGAATAACTGCATGAAGAACTAGGCATACCAGTGTTCCTAATAATATGGAAGTGTATTATAATTAAATTTCTTTCTGAAAACCTGTTTGAGCATGGCCTAAGTATGTCACTGTGTTCAAGTTTAAGTAAGCAGCCATCTTTATTACATTTATTCAACTTTGAGATCCTTGTGATAAGGAAGGGACATCTATAAAGTTTTGTAGTAGATTTCTTTAGCATTTTGTGTCAGAAATTCAGGAAGTCAGATGCAAGTGCAGATAGTCTTTAGTAAATAAACAACTAACAATTGAAAAAAGAGAGGAAAAAACAAATATTAGAAAATGAAATCAAAGGACTAGACCAAGACAAAGCAAATCAAGGCAAGGCAAACACAACAACATTATGCTCACTAAAGAGAGAAAACAAAACTTAAATGGGGAACTAATTAGGGGAACACAAAACAGGGGCTTGCTCAATCTGAAAATGGTATTTGCTATGGTTTTGCTATGGTTTCCAGGTTGAATGACATATTTCCTCCAAACGGTGTGAAACATTGTGCAATGGGCAGTTTCCATCTGTATTTCCATTTTCCATGGTCACTTCTAACTTCCAACAGTTTCCCTACATGTCTTTTCTTATTTGGTGGTTGTGTCAGAGGTGTTACCAATCAGCAGTGTATATAAACCTTGCTGTATTAAAAAGGCACAATGAATCCTACTAATGTACTGTGCAAGTACGTCCACTGCAGCTTGGTGTATGCAACAACTGAAGACATTAGAAGATATGTTTTTTTTGTAAGTATTATAAAATTATAGCAAAAAATGTTGACACTGTGCTTCTTTCAGAAAATGCACCACTTTTCCCAGAAAATTGTTGAAATTAGAAATGTGTTGCTGAACCGAAATAGTCAAAGCCACAAGTGCAGCGGCGTACACGGATGAAGGAGGTCAGTAGCCTTACCAGGGGATGATTGGAGGTGGGAAGGCAGCTTAGCAGGCCTAGAGGAAGCAGGCCATCACATGCTGGTCCGGTAACAAACTCGCACCATGGCACGTGCAGAGAGGGCATGGGAGGGGAATGGCGAGACACAGTATATCCAGCCAGAGCACAATCGTGGAAAAGAAACGCACACACAAAAGACGAAAATAAAACCGAGCATATGAATAAACGCTGAAACAAACCTGGATCCCAGAAGATCGATACAAAATAGTCCAGAACGCTTATGGAAACGCTGGGCTCATAGCATAAACCGTTACCGAGTTCATGAATCAGCAGCGAGCAGTTCGGTACTTCCGTGTTTTAGCCCCGGATGTTGTTGCGAGCATGTCCACTAGCGCTGCTGTGGCAATGGGACGCGTGTGTGCTAGTGTAGTTGTGTGACAGCGGGAGTCGCGACAGAGTCCCCCCTCGAAGGGCCGGCTCCCGACGGCCCAGCCATATCAAACCTGGAGTTGTAAAATTCCTGAACTAGGGTAGGATCCAGGATATCACGGCAAGGAACCTAGGACAGTTCCTCAGGGCTGTAACCCTCCCAGTCCACAAGGAACTCGTAACCCCTCCCACGAAGACAGACGTCCAGCAGCTTACTGACTGTGTAGGCTGGTTCACCGCCAAACGTCCCGAGGAGGCGGGGGTTCAGCGGTGGGCGTGGACAAAGGGGAGGAGAAGGCCTTACGAAGGAGGGAGACATGGAACACTGGGCTGGTGCGAAGGGTACGAGGGATGGCCAGCTGGTAAGAGACAGGGTTAACATGACGGATCACTTTGAATGGACCCACGTAATGAGAGTTCACCCCCGGGCTTCACGGGGGTACTCAAGGTTCGTTATGGTCAGTCCAAATGAGAAATGGGTGGTCAGGCAAAGGTCACGTTTGGGACAGGATGGCTCCAACTCCACTGCATGAGGCATCCACTTCCATGACAAAGGGTCTCATGGGGTCCGGATGTGTAAGGATGTGAGCCGGGGTAAAGTGAGCCTTGAGGGTGTCAAAAGCTTCCTGGGTGTCCTTGGACCAGCACAGTGTTCCCGGTTTGCTGCAGAGCAGGGACATGAGGCCGCGGGTTATCGAGCTATAGTTCTTGATGAAGCGTCGATAGAAGTTGGTGAAGCCCAGGAAGCATTGGAGCTGTTTAATGGTTCTGGGCACGGGCCATTGGATGATGGCGGTGGTTTTAATTGGGTCCATGGACATCCCTCGGTGAGTGATGACGAAGCCCAGAAAGGTGGTAGTAGTCATGTGGAATTTGCTCTTCTCTAGTTTGACGAATAGCTGGTGTTGGAGAAGGCACTGGAGGACCTGGTGAACATGTTGACGATGAGTCTTGTGATCCGGCGAAAAGATGAGGATGTCATCCAGGTATACAAATGCAAAGTGACCCAAGAATTCCCGCAGGACATCATTGACTAGGGCTTGGAAAGCAGCTGGGCTGTTACAAAGGCCAAATGGCATCACAAGGTACTCATAGTGACCGCTGGGCGTGATGAATTCAGTTCCAGGGTTAAGTTGGGGGTGTCCTTCCCTGCACATGAACAAGCCTTGAAGATAAAGCCAGGCCCAGGGGTGGAAATGGGCGAGTCCTGGGGTTCTCCCCGGAAATGGTTCATGCAAGATGGTCCCCAATTGGACAGCTTGCCCTTTGCCCAGTCAAACTGGGGCTGGTGGGCGGCCAGCCAGGGGTAACCCATCACTATAGGTTCGTCCGGTATATCCAGAAGGAAAAAGGAACAGTCATCATGGTGATTGTCCAGAGTAAGGAGGTGTAGTGGCTCTGTGAGTTCGTCTAAACGGCCCTTGCCGAGGGGTCGCCCATCTAGGGCAGTGACTGGGCGTGACAAAGAGGAGGTGTGATAGGGGATATGGAGGCGTCTAACCAGAGATTGGTCGATGAGGTTGACCGAGGACCTGGAGTCAATAAGGGCTTTGGACAGAAGCGGGGAACTGTGGTTGGGAGACCATGTGAGTGAGATGGGAGCTACGATACCTATCAGTGCTGACCCCTGGCCTGATAGGCGTTGGCGTTTCCCATCTTGGGATTCCTTGGCCGTACGGGGCACGATTGTATAAAGTGACCTGGTTGTCCGCAGTATAAACATAGGCCTTCCTGAAAACGTTGAGATCGCGCGTCCTTGGAAAGCCGAGAACGACCAATCTGCATGGGTTCTGAGCTGCCCTCGGAGCCGCTCGTGGCTCCTTGGAGTGGAGGTTCGGCAAGGAGTGGAGCGTGGTAAAGTTCCCTAGCTCTCTTATTTTCTCGTCTCCTCTTGCGCTGTCGCTCGTCGATATCTTGCGCCATCCGGATGAGCCTATCGAGATCCGTGCCCCAGTCGCGGTGTACCAGCTTGTCCTTGATACTCTCCTGGAGGCCATTGTAGAATGCCGGGAGGAGTGAGATGTCCGTCCATTGGCTCTGGATTGCCAGAGTACGGAATTCGATGGCGTAATCGCGGACAGCCCGAGTTCCTTGAGAAAGTTGGAGGAGGCGGCGGGCGGCTGTCTTTTTGGGCGAGCCCTGACCAAAGACCTTGCGGATAGCGACGAGGAATTCTACGCTGGTGTCAAGGTCAGGGTCTTGTCAGTCCAGCATGGCGGTGGCCCAGTCCAAGGCTCAGCCTCCCAGCTGGGTTATAACGTAAGCCACCTTAGACTCCTCATCGGGGAACTGGGGAGCTAGGAGCTAAGGCCAAGGTGCACTGAGTGATGAATCCCAGAACGGCCTCGGGGTCGCCCGTGAAGAGGGGTGGAGGAGCAAGAGCCGTCACGCATGGATGAGGGGTGGTGGCCGCAGGACTGCTAGGTTGACGCGGAGGTGCAGCAGATGCTGACGAAGTGGGGGTCCGGAGTTTCTGAACCTCCCTGGCTAGCTGGGCGTAGTGATCGCCTAGTCCCTGTAACATGGCCTGTTGCTGTTGGACAGTGCTCATTAGCTGACCCATTAAGCTCCTGCATGTCTGCTGTTGCTTCTGGTGGCTGATTCATGCTGTTATGTGTTGGTGAACTGAAATAGTCAAAGCCACAAGTGCAGCGGCGTACACGGATAAAGGAGGTCAGTAGCCTTACCAGGGGATGATTGGAGGTGGGAAGACAGCTTAGCAGGCGCGGAGGAAGCAGGCCGTCACGTGCTGGTCCGGTAACAAACGCGCACGAGGGGAGTGGCGAGACACAGTATATCCAGCTGGAGCACAATCGCGGAAAAGAAACACACACACAAAAGACGAAAATAAAACCGAGCATATGCATAAATGTTGAAACAAACCTGGATCCCAGAAGATCGATACGAAATAATCCAGAACGCTTATGGAAAAGCGGGGCTCATAGCATAAACCATTACCGAGTTCATGAATCAGCAGCGAGCAGTCCGGTACTTCCATGTTTATACCCGGTGACCCAGAAGCAGGCCTTTAGCCCCGGATGTTGTTGCGAACGTGTCTGCTAGCGCTGCTATGGCAACGGGATGCGTGTTTGCTAGTGTAGTTGTGTGACAGTGGGAGTCGCGACAGAATGCTTTAGTATTCACATGTAGGATTTAAAATATATATATATTTTTAAATGATAACAGGATTATTATACAACCCAAAGTAAGCTATTTGTCCACTGAAATAGTCTGATATATCTACTGTAACAAACCCTGTCACAAAACTCTTCTTAGGTGTGCTGTAAAAAAAAAGAGTTAAATTAGGTACAGAAATGACCCAATAAGTGACCAAGATGTGAACAAGAATGACCAGGTGAAATCACAGGTCATGATAAGACGAACATTTATTTTAACTACCACACAGTACAACACAAAACATTAAACACAAACACAAGGCAATGTAGAATGTAGGAGATGTGAGGATAATGACCAGTACAGACTTAATACTATTGCTTAATATCAGGTTCAACTTAAACAGATTCTGACCGTCCCCTGCACAGCTAGCAATGAGAAAGAAAAGTTCAACTGAGAGTGTTTCAAAGAGGACGTAGCAAAGCATATGACAAGCAAGCACCAGATTATCAAAGGAATAGAAGTTATTTTATGTTTTTGCCAAATTTGTTGAGTCTTGGTCTGAAGCTGAACTCACGACAGCAGCTGGAGGTACCACACTAAGCATGGAGAAAAGAAAGAGCAAAGAATTGTCTGAGGATTTGAGGGATGAGAAATGTGGGAAAGCATGGACAATCACAATGCTACAAGCCCATATCCAGAGATCTTAATCTTCCTGTGTCCACTGCGTGCAACATTATTAAGAATTTTACTGCCCATGGCACTGTATCTAACATCCCTGGACGTCGACAGAGGAGAAAATCTTTCGGGAGGAAACAGAAATTGTCACTGCTGACACAAAGGCATAAAAAAGCCAGACTGGAGTTTGCCAAAACTTACCTAAGGAAGCCAACATCTTTCTAGAGCATCCTGTGAACAGATGAGACTAAAAAACAGCTTTTTGGTAGAGCACATCATTGTACTGTTTAGAGAAAACCAAAAGCATACAGCAGTGGCCAAAAGTTTTGAGAATGACACAAATATTAATTTTCACAAATTATGCTGCCTAAGTTTTTATGATGGCAATTTGCATATAGGCTACTCTAGAATATTATGAAGAGTGTCAGATGAATTGCAATTAATTGCAAAGTCCCTCTTTGCCATGAAAATTAACTTAATTCCAAAAAACCCCCATTTCCACTGCATTTCAGCTCTGCCACAAAAGGACCTGTTGACATAATTTCAGTGATTCTCTTGTTAACACAGGTGAGAGTGTTGACGAGGACAAGGCTGGAGATCACTTTGTCATGCTGATTGAGTTAGAATAGCAGACTGGATGCTTTAAAAGGAGGGTCATGCTTGAAATCATTGTTCTTCCTCTGTTGACCATGGTTACCTGCAAGGAAACATGTGCAGTCATCATTGGTTTGCACAAAAAGGGCTTCACAGGCAAGGATATTGCTGCTAGTAAGATTGCACCTAAATCAACTATTTATTGATTCATCAAGAACTTCAAGGAGAGAGTTTCAATTGTTGTGCAGAAGGCACAGGACACCCAAGAAAGTCCAGCAAGCCCAGGAACATCTCCTAAAGTTGATTCAGCTGCGGGATCGGGGCACTACCAGTGCAGAGCTTGCTCAGGAATGGCAGCAGGCAAGTGTGAGTGCATCTACATACACAGTGAGGTGAAAATTTTGGAGGAAGGCCTGCTGTCAAGAAGAGCAGAAAAAAAAGCCACTTCTCTCCAAGAAAAACATCACAGATGGCTGATGACTGGGGTAAAGTCATTTGATGAATCCCCTTTCTGATCAATTGGGGCATCTGGAAAAAGATTGTCCAGAGAAGAAAAGGTGAGCACTACCATCATTCCTGTGTCTTGCCAACAGTAAAGCATCCTGAGGCCATTCAGATGTGGGGTTGCTTCTCAGCCAAGGGAGTGGGCTCACTCACAATTTTGCCTAAGAACACAGCCATGAATAAAGAATAGTACCAAAACATCCTCTGAGAACAACTTCTCCCAACCGTCCAAGAACAGTTTGATGACAAACACTGCCTTTTCCAGCATTATAGAGCACCATGCCATAAGGCAAAAGTGATAACTAAGTGGCTCAGGGTACAAAACATCAAAATTTTGTGTCCATGGCCAGGAAACTCCCCAGACCTTAATCCCATTTAGAACTTGTGGTCAATCATCAAGAGGTGGGTGTACAAACAAAAACCCTCAAGTTCTGACAAACTCCAAGCATTAATTATGCAAGAATGAGCTGCCTTCAGTCAGGATTTGGCCCAGAAGTTGATTGACAGCATGCCAATGTGAATTGCAGAGGTCTTGAAAAAGAAGGGGCACTACTTCAAATATTGACTCTTTGCATAGACGTAATGTAATTGTCAATAAAAGCCTTTGACACTTATGAAATACTTGTAATAATCCTTCAGTATACCATAGAAACATGTGACAAAAAGATCTTAAAACATTGAAGCAGGAAACTTTGTGAGAACCAATACTTGTGTCATTCTCAAAACTTTTGGTTATGGCTGTACTTCAAAAAGCACCCAGAAATGGTTTACAAACATAGCACTGGAGAGTTCTGAAGTGGCCCACAATGGCACCTTTCAAATCTTAAAGACAAGCAGTTGGGCAAAACAAGATATAGGAAGGTATATATAAGGTATTAGAAACTCATTCATGGTTACAGAAAGCAACTGATTTTTGCTATTGTTTCCAAGGGGTGTGCTATCAAATATTAAATTGAGGGTGTTAATAATTTTGTCCACTCGATTTCTAGAATTCTATGTGGAATGATATCAGATTTGACCTTTTTATGTTTTAGTACTGTTCCAGTGCAAAGAAAAGAAATAAATGTGTGAATACCAAAGCATTTATACTTGCAACAATATTCTGGGAGAAGCAGTGCATTTTCTGAAAGAAGCACAGGGGTGTCAACCTTTGGGCATGACAGTATAGTTTTATAAGGTTTTGTTTAATGGAATAAGATACAGGCTCAGAAAATTCTTTGAATGAATGCCAAGAATGGCCTTCTCAGCTGCAATAGTTTCAATGCTTGTGTAACACAACAGGGTGTTCAATGCGTCATAGTTTCTTTTTAAATAAATGTTTTGCTACATTTTGTCAGGGCTGAAAGGTATGCTGAGGCAGACAACACAGTGAGGCAGACAACAATTAAAATTTGAACCAAAGGTGTACTCTGGTGTTGTGGGGGGAATTGATCATGGTGAATGTAACATTAAGGATATGCAAACTTGGCAGTAACCTGAATTCATGTTGCAGACACAATGTATGTGCAGTTTAAAATTTATTTCTCGTATTCTAAAGCACAGTAATTAACCAATTAGCTTGATGTAATTTATTATTTATAAGATTGAATGATGTCTTCAAGATGGGATTGACTTGGCTGATGTGGTGCATGGTTTGTGTACAGGTTTTTTTGGACCCACACTGAACAGCTTCATCCATGTGCTGATGTATTCATACTACAGCTTGTCCACCATTCCCTCCATGCACAAGTACTTGTGGTGGAAACGCTATCTCACACAGGCCCAGCTGGTTAGTACAATAATGCTATAAATAATGCAATAAAGCTAATGTTTTTTGTCCACAAATACTTTACAATTTACAATGTACAAAAATAATATTAATGCAATTTCAGGCCATATTCCTCTGAGAGTAATCAGAAACAGGAGTGTGAACCCTAAAGTTTAATTTCCAATGTCACAAATCCAGGACACAAAAATGACCCCTTCCATTTACTGTATAAAGCACTTTTGTAACTCTCATCTATCACTTGTTTGTTGCTTAAAAAAAAAGACATAGGAAAAAGAATGGAAAAGGGTTCAGAGAGGGTACAGTTTAAGAGGTCTCTTAAAATTGAAGAAGGAATTGAAGGACTTAAGGTCCTGGTGAGTGGCAGGCAGGGTGAGATCATGCATTGCTTTGTAAGTAAGTACTCTAGCTGCTGAATTTTGTAATACAGCTCTAGAAAAAATTAAGAGACCACTGAAAAATTATCAGTTTATCTGGTTTACTATTTATAGGTATGTGTATAAGGGAGATTAACATTTTTGTTTTATTCCATAAACTACTGACAACATTTCCCCAAAATTACAATTAAAAACATTGTTACTTACAGCATTTAATTGCAAGAAATGACATCTGGTCAAAATAAAAAAAAAAAGGATGCAGTGTTTTCAGACTTTGAATAATGCATAGAATATCAGGATCATATTCAATTTTAAACAACACAATACCAATGTTTGAACTTAGGAGATGTTCAGAAATCAAAATTTGGTGGAATAGTCCTGACATTTAATCACAGTTTTCATGCATCTTGGCAGGCTCTCCACCAGTCTTTCACGTTACGCTTGAGTCACTTTATGCCAATCCTAGCACAAAAATTTAGTCAGCTCAGCTTTGCTTAATGGCTTGTGACCATCCATCTTCCTCTTAATATTATTCCAGAGGTTTTCAATGGGGTTCAGGTCTGGAGATTGGGCTGGCCATGACAGGGTCTTGATCTCCATGAGATTGATTGACCTGGCTGAGTAGCATAGAGCACTGTCCTGCTGGAATATCTATTCCTCAGAGTTGGGGAACACTCAGAGCAGAAGGAAGCAAGTTTTCTTCCAGGATAACCTTGTACATGGCTTGATGCATGCACAAGCAAAAATCTGCCTCTTCTTGATGAAGCACCACCAGATCATCACTGATCCTCCACCAAATTTCACAGTGGGTGCAAGACACTGTGGTTTGTAGGCCTTTCCAGGTCTCAATGTAACCGTTAGATGACCGAAAATTGGACTCATCAGATAAGATGACCTTACTCCAGTCATCAACGGTCCAATCCTTATGGTCTTTAGCAAACCTCAGTACATTATTGTACATTATTGTAAGATCAGCTGGATCTTGTTCTTATGAAGTGCTGTCTTTGAAATTTTGATGATGGAAGCCGCCTGATGCTCACTTTATTCCTTTGCCAGTAAAGCCAGAATGGAACCCCTTTTTTCTAATTCAGAACTTTTCTTTGTAATTCTTTTGGCATGATGAATAGATATTTTTGTATTCCAATTAAATTTAAGGTACTGCTAGCATTGTTTTTGCCATCCAAATTGCTCCTTGTTAAATAATATTTGGTTCAGGTAATCACCTAATCAGCATCTCATTAAGTAAAATTGCAAAAAAAAAAAAGCAAAAAAGGTGTGCTTGTCCTGCTATACATTGAGATGCTAATATAAGAAAAAATGAAGTGTTCTCTTTTTTTCCAGAGCTGTATGTTGGAGTATATGTAGGGTTCTTTCAGAGATAACAGAGAAGAAGAATTAATAGTAGACTAAGGTTGAGGTTATGAAGCACGAATCAGTGTTTCAAGGACTTTCTTACTAAGTAGGGCCTGAAGCTGAGCAATGTGAAAGTGGAGCACAGCTGATAAAAAGTGATTTACTGGTGTAACCTAGTTTGGGGTTCAAACTAAAGTGTATTGTCAAGTTAAATTTAGATTTTGTCAGGGTTTCATTTTTAGAAATTTTAGAATGAGCTAGGAGAAAGAGCTGTGCTGGACCTTGTACTAAGATAAATTTGAGTGTCATCTGTATAACAATGGAAGCTAAGACTGTGCTTGGGATTGGGGACGCATATAAATGATGACAAGGAGGGGACCAAAGACTGATCCTTGAGAGACAGCAATCAGGGATGAACCAACAAAATGCCGGAGACAGGGAGCTCAAAGTAAAGTGCAGTGTTTATAGGGAGTGCAGAACAATAAAAACACAGACGTGTGGGCATTGCAGGGTGCGTATTCAGAGGAGGTGTTGAGGGTTCAGCTCCTGGCTGTCCCTTGTGTCTGGGGTGGTGGGAGCTGAGGCGTATGAGGCGGTGGTTCAAGTCGAGTCAAGTCAGGAGGCTTTTATTGTCATTTCAACAATATATATACATGTTACAGTATATAATAAAATGAGACAATGTTCCTCCTTGTCCAAGGTGCTACATATAGGACAACACAGAAGTACAAAGTGAACGTGTGCAACAGAAGACAATAAAGTGCATGTGTGCAAACATGTGCAAACATAGCAAAGACAACATAAAGTGCAAGTATGCAAACTTGCAAACATTGCAGACCGTGCAGACATCACAAGACAAGACAGTGCAGTGCTAATCCAATTGGAATGTGCAAAAATTGCAGAGATGGATGAATGTATACATTTGTGAGTGTGTGTGTGTGTGTGTCTGCATCTAACAGTCACAAACTCCACAAAAAATTAGCAGTAACTAGAAACTAGCACAGAGTTCTTGCACCATTCCATGTTGTTGACTTCAGAGGTGCGAGAGCTACTGAGGACCCGTGACTTCGCCTTCAGAGCAGGTGACATGGCATCTAAGAACAGAGAGGGCCAAACTGTCTTGGGCCATCAGAGCAGCAAAGCGCACACAGCCAGAGAATCCAAACCACTTTCAAGACAACGGCCACATGCGGTGCATGTAGCAGGGTATCCAGGCCTTTACTGACTACAGGATGACTTCACCTGCTTGTGAAAGTGATGCCTCCTTACCAGATGCGATTAACAACTTCTTTGCACTGTTTGACGCACAGAATGACATAACAGCGAGGAAGACCACCCCTTCTCACAGTGACCAGGTACTGCGTCTGACCACTGTTGATGTGAGGAAAACTCTTCACAGAGTTAACCCACGGAAGGCTGCTGGACCAGATAACATCCCTGGAAGAATGCTCAGAGAATGTGCAGACCAACTGGCAGATGTTCTTACTGACATTTTCAACATCTCCCTGAGTACTGCTGTCATTCCAAAGTGCTTCAAGGCTAGCACCATTGTTCCTGTGCCAAAGAAGTCCTCAGTGTCCTGCCTCAATGATTGTCATCCCATTGCACTCACACCCATCACGATGAAATGCTTCAAGAGGCTTGTCATAAGGCACATCAAGATCCTGCTGCCTCCCTCACTGGACCCCCTGCTGTTCGTCTATTGCCCCAACTGTTCTACAGACAATGCTAATGCCATCACCCTACATCTGGCCCTCACACACCTGGACATCAAGGACACTTATGTACGAATGCTGCTCATAGACTTCAGTTCAGCATTCAACACAATCATTCCTCAGCACCTGATTGGGAAGCTGAGCCTGCTGGGCCTGAAC
>JAQMYM010000019.1:7653192-7664914 GCA_030014255.1 Parauchenoglanis ngamensis | reverse complement strand
AGTGCTGGGATTTGAACTCATGACCTTCCGATCACTAGTCCAACGTCTTACCCACTGAGCTACCACTGCCCCTATATTTCTTATGCAAATCTTTCATGTTTATTTTTCATCCTAAACAAAGGCTAAATGCACCATATTCAATAATACTCAATAATGGTAATCATTGCGTTTTAATCAGTAAGTTCGATGGAAAGTTTGATGGAAAGAATAAATCAGTAAAGGCACACTATGTCCGAAATGTGTGAATAGCAGTGCTTCTGTATATGTTTTGAGTACGTACATATATTTAAACATGCACCTACAAGTATACATGGTCTACATACTGCCACCTGTTGCTCTTTAACAAGATCAGCTGATGGTTCCTGAGTAGATGTGGGACTATTCTTTTTAAATTTCTATGATGGTGGTACCTGCGGTTGCACTGAATAGATGGTGTTCGAGACCAACTAGAGACAATGTTTGATGGGTGTCATTACAGTGAGTCATCGCACTACTTAGTGCACCTACAATGGTCAGTGGGATGCAGTACCATCTTGAGCTCAAAGATAAAGATGCCCTAACCTCTGTACTGTGGTTGAAACAGAAATGAAATGAGTCACATTCCAGATGCTGCAATACCAACATGTTAAAAACATAATTATAACTAGTGTTTAATGATTAATCAAGTAGTTCATGTGTTGTGCTTAATGTGCCTTTGATGGTTTATTTTTTTCCTTTAATCTTATACCCTTTATATATATAAAATAATAATCTTATATAAGTTAGATGAAGAACTTTATCATTACTGCCAAATGGTGAATTTAATCCATGTTTAGAATGGAAAATTAAAATGAAAGGTTCACATAAAAGTAAAACATGTTTTTTGAGAAAAAAGGGACCATGTAGGATACAGGAAAAATTATTTAAAAAATGTCTGGACATTCCCACAGTGCACTGAGCTGGTATGAAAATTAGACCCAAAATAATTTTTTTAAAATTTTGTCTGCTGGTCAAACCCTTTTGCAGATTTTTTGTGACACCAAGTGGTGTCATCTAGATCAAATAGGTTGTCTCCTGGATAACATGGGCACACTTGCTTTTTTTCCAGAATGTTTTGAGACCAAAGGGCATGGGATATCTGGAAAGTCAAGCTTTTTGTCTATAGCTTTTTATTAGGTCAAGGAGCAGATCTGGAGACTCTTTGGGCATTGTGTGTTTTGGTAACCTGGGGTGTTTGGATGGTGTTGCCCTCCCCCCACTTTCACGTTCACTCAAGTTTGTTGATTGAGTGGCTGGCCACTTTATCTCCCAGGGAGCCCTCATGTCTATGTTACCTTCTGGCTCTCCCTTTTAGTTATGCGACATAGCTAGTCTTGCCAGAGTTTGTACTGAGCACACACGTTACACTGTTTACTACCAATATGTGACAATGAGCATACATAAACATCTGTTTCTCTTTCTTTTTTTCCCTCTTTCTCTCTCATAAGCTACACTTACTCCTTCTTAGACACCAATGATCCTGACCCTTTTTGCTCTCTGGACTTGCCTGATCCTGATGTTCTACTTCTGGTTGGTGTTCTTATAACTTGGAAACCACTCACTCCTTCTGAGGATGGACCCATATGCCTAAACATACACTTTGAATCTGTGAAGATGCCATTGGACTGCTGTTGATGCAAATGCTTTAGCTACAATGGCTTTGGCCTACAATTGCTATGATAGCTTTAGATCTTTATTTGCCTCAAACTGTTACTATAACTATCAAATTTGATGCTAAACAATTGTACTTTTTGAACATTTAACACACTCTTAATGAATTAATTATTCACACAATATCTGGTGTCACAAATAAGGATGGGTTACCTTTGAGTTTGGTTCCTCTCAAAGTTTCTTCCTGTTGTCTCAGGGATTTACATTTTAAAATTTATAACCAGAATTTATTTCTGTAAAGCTGCTTTGGGATAATGTCTATTGTTAAAAGTACTATACAAATAAAATTCAGTTGAATTAAATTTCTGAAAACAGTCTGTGCCCAGGTCTGTCATTGATCAGTAGATAACCTCACTTTGATACTATAGATTTATTAGAATTATAGCATATACAGTCCCCTTCAAAAGTACTGGAATGGCAAAGCCAATTATATTGTTTTTGTTATACACTAAAGACATATGGGTTTGAGATCAAAAGATTAATAAGATGATGAATCAGAATTTAAGCTTTTATTTCCTGATATTTACATTTGTGTGTGTTAAACAACTTAGAACACTATACCTTTTGTACCATTTTTCAGGTGATCAAAAATATTGGAACATGCTACAAGCATGGTTGTTCTTGTTACCCAGGTGTGCCCTGTTAGACTGATCTTTTTAAAAATGTATAGCTCTAAATGTCTACTCTTGGTTTGAGCACAGGTTTTCACATGTGAAAACTGCCTTTTTTTTTATTAAAAAGAATACATCAACCAGATTTTTGACAATGGGAGAAAAGCAAGCCATTTTGAAGCTGAGAAAAGAGGGCAAATTTATCTGAACTATTGTATAAGGATTGGGCATAACCAATACAATAATTTTGAATGTCCTGAAAAAGGAAGAAAGCACTGGTATATTAACAACCAGATATCAAACACATTGACCAAGGAAAACAGCAGCAGTTGTTGACAAACAGTCAGAGCTGTGAAGAAATGTCTACAGAAACATTCTGCCTGCCATATTTAAAACAATATTGGGATATTATATTATCTTCTTGGGAAGTACTTTATACAGCAAGACAACAACTTAAAACACACTGCCTGTACTTCATCAAGGTGAAAAGGTTTCAGACTAGCCAAGTCAATCTAAGGAAGAAACCCCCCAAAACAACGAACAACTTAAAGAAGCTGCACTACAAGCCTGGAAAAGAGGAATTCAACCATTTGGTGAGGTCACTGGGTTGTCAACTTGTCATCTATTGCAAGTAGGGTAAATTCAACCAAGTATTAAGTGCCATTTACTTTAAGACTATCTGGTTCAATGTTTTTGCTTACCTAAAATTGGGTGGTCTGCCAACAAAGGTGTCATGTTCTTAGTTGTTGAACACATCTATATGCATATTAGGAAATGGCGGCTGAAATTCTCATCTATACTTACATATTTATGTTTTTATCTCAAACCTGAATAACTTCAGTGTATATTAAAACCAAGACAATTGGCCTTGTTCCAAAATGTTCAGAGGGGAATATAGTTGTGAAAGAGCAATAACTCAATCCCACTGTCCTGTATAACTCAGAAGAGTATGGTTTCACTTTTGAGTCTGGTTCCTTTCAAGGTTTCCACCTCATATCATCTAAGGGAGTTCTTCCTTGCCACTGGCATGGTCATTAGGGATCTAAATGTATATCCAGATTTTTGTAAAGCTGCTTTGTGACAATGTCCATTGTTAAAAGTGTTATATAAATAAAACTCAAGTTAAGGTATAAAAATATTACAAAGTTTTGATTGTAATATAAGAAATGTCAGCAAAAGCAAAGAAACATCTAAATTACATTATCCATCCCCCTGCCTAAATCAAGTGTGTGTTAATAATTGAGCTATTTTTCAAGCTGACTCTTACAGAAGATTGTGACAATGTCTCCAAGACAACTTAATAGCTGGAGTACATGCTGACGTACAAAAGCTCAATCTTGGTTAAAACAAACATATGATTAATATTATACAAACATTATTACATTTTAAATTTTGATAGTTATTTCACACCCCACCAATTTTCTTATCTCTTAGTCTGTTAGCAAAAGCTGTTATTTGTTCTAGCTTTAAATATGTGGAACTAGACACTAACCATCATAAATTATGAAATATTTACAACCATATATATAGTTTGAATGTCTCATAGCAAGTCTATCAGCTGCATCTCCCATTGCTGAATTATGCAGTCTCAAGTTATTATATCTGTATAAAAGCCAATAAACCTTTGTCTCCTCTAGCAGCTGTAATTCATCTCCTCCACCATAGACTTTGTTCACAGCAACTTGAATGTCATGCCTAGAGTCAAATGTAAGCTGCACCATTTTTCCAGTGATCTTTCCATGACACACAGGAAGTGACATGCAAACGCTCAAGATCTTCTTATCACCACATTCTAATAAGAGAGGAAGGAAACTTTTACTGAACAATTGTCATTGCATAACAAAATTGATGTACAAAATTCCACATACACAAACCTTAAAAAAAGCATATTCTATTATAACTTTAGTTTGAATGCTAGCCCTGTTTTCAGGCTAGATAGATAGATGATGCTTTTGACTCACCTTGTAGGTTGTATGAATTGACAGCTTCTTTAGGCAAATGAATAAGTTCCCACAGGGTTTCCTATAAATTGAGGTCATGAAACAGTTAAACACAAAATAGACAGCTTTATAACAGGAGAGCATTTTTCACAAAAGCCTGTATTGGGTTGTTCAACTTCTTTTATGAGTTAACGTTTATTTATTGAGGCATTTTGCAAAGGGAATATGACGTTTACTTGATATAAACTTAGCCCAACATAAGTTTGACAGAAAATTTATTGTTATGAACAAACTTGTAGAGAAATGACAAAGCTGATTTATCAGATTTGTCAAAATTAAGTACTAAGTTTGTATCAAAACTCACTTGGGGGACATTAACATAGAAGGCAATGCAAGATGTCCCAATGTTAAAGTCTATCCAGAACTTCTGCAAAAATTCATCCTCAGGTTTAAACAACTAAGTCAACCAAAAAAAAAAAAGACAAAAAGCATTATAAAGAATACTGTAGCAACATGATACCATAATCACTTTGCTGTTACATTTCTCTATATGCAAAATGTCAAATGCATTTTATTATACACAAAAAGTAAGTGGTAAATTATGAAATTGTTTTCTTTAAAAATCTTACCTCAATGGTGTCTAGAAATGCCCTTATGCATGGATATGAAAACACCCTGTGTGCACATGTCAAACAGAAAATAAGTGTCAAATTCACAAATAAATCAGAATCAAATATTGCTAACATTGCCAGTGTATTATGCTGGAAACCTGATACACAAATAAAGCACACACCTTCTTGAGCTCCCAAAATAGATATTGAGTTCATTCAGAAATTTCCTACAATCCTTTAGAAAAAAGAATTAATGATAATGGAACAATGCAGGAATTCAGACAGACATAATTAATATGGGCATTCTGGAATATTCTGATGAATTGTCATCTACAGGTATCTGATTTAGGAGGTCATTACTGTTTTAACATACTGTTTCAAATTCTTTAACACTTATTGTTGTGAAAGATTTAGCAAAGCTCCTGTAGCCGAACCACTTGCCAACCAATTCCTCCCTTAGTTTCTTTGGTGTCATTCGACAGAGTGCTTCAGAAATGGCCACTTGCATTTCATAATCTAAGCAAAAAATAGAACATTTGAGTCATTTTGCAGAATTTGATTTAAAAAAAAATTGAGTTGTCACATGAATCAGTGACAAATGTTTTTTGACTGAGAAAGCAAACAGAATACAAACGATGACCTACCACCCACATCAATTATCACTTTTGCAAACTCCTCTCTAAAAAATACATAAACAAAAGTATTCAAATTCCGCATAAATAAGTATGTTAAATCTTGCTTTGCAAAAACATTCTATGGCTGGTTGTAGTGAGCTGTATTGCAAACCCTAATACCACTAGGAGGCAGCATTTGCTAAAAATCAATCACAATTATTAGTCCATCAGTAACAATCGGAAGTGATATGAAATAATATGCTTCTATATTTAGCATAAATATAAATATATATAAATATAGTATGAAGATATACAAAAATGTGTATATTTCTATATTTATAATTACTTCTATATTTAGTAGTCCATGTTAATTGCTTGTACATAGCTCACTTACACACATTGCATAACTTTTACAAATACTTTACACTGACAAATATACTTACAGCAGAGAACTCTGATCAGACTGACATATTTTTTTACGAGTCTCTTTTGAAGCACTGTCCAACATTGAATTTATTGTCTTAATGGCCTGTTTGGAGAGAGGTTGACCAAAATGAAATAAAAACAATAAAAATAACCGCACAACAGTTTAGTGTAGTATTATTGTAGCCTTTTATGAGCAATTAGGCCCACCTTAAACTATATTATTTGCAGCTACCCCTAGGTTCTTGCTCTAAACCTACCTCAAGACGAAGATTGAAATGTACATCATTGTCAATCACAACAGCTCCAAATCTCAGAATAAGGATCTCCAATATCTTAAAGCTGCCTGCCACATACAAAGTCACGAAGAGACATCAACACAAATTTAATACAATTTAAAATGACAAAATGAAATATGTGAGGCTCACCTTCAGCATTGTTCTGGCAAAGTCTCTGAAAGAGAGAGAAAAAAATAACACACATAAAAGACCAGATAGCACATGACAGTATGATGGAAGTAGGCAAGTTTTCTATTATGAAATAGCTGAGAAACTGTTTGCTGAATCTAGTGAGTATTTTGACTTTACATCAGATCATGCATTATATATAGATTACATTACCATCGACACTTCACAGAACACTTCCATGAGCCGCATTGGGGCCTTGTTTGGTTTCTGCTGCACCTTTAGATGCTCACAAACCATCTCGAACCAATTTAGCATGTATGATTTAAAAAAAAAAAAAAAAAGGGACAAACATTAGGTTAGCCCATTTAAACAAACCCTTGTGAAGTTCATTTTACTATTCATTGTACATTACTATTGTACATAAAAAAAATTATGTAGAAGAATATAAGCAACTAGAGATTGAATGACTTCAGCTCAGTCAGCCAGGATTTAACAAATCTATTCCATACCCTTTCAAACCACCACACAAACTGTTGAAGGTCATGGGTGGGTTTAATACTGGAGCACTGTATGCCATTGTACCTGGGAGACTGGTATAAAAATCTTTTTAAAATCTAAGAGGCAATTAAAAGGGGGAACTTATCTTGACCAATAACCCCTGACAGACCAGTTGGTTGATGCAATCTTCATCTTTGGAAATTACTTGTTCAAGTGCCCGTAGTATCAATGTAACATTTTTGAATTCTTTTTTATGCAAATCCTGTGGAAGTAAAATTGACAAATTTGGCCAGATGGACCAAAACAATTACACACAGTCAATAATAATGCAAAATAGCACCTGGAAACTTAACTCTAATTCTTATGCACAGATTTTTATAGAAAAGGACTGAAACCCAAAAGAGTCCGCAGTGTACATCCATGGCACTACATTCTATGCATACAGTAATTCAGAACACACTTGAATGTAGCTAGCCAGAAAGAATTTTGAATTTCATCATATGTCGGAAAGTATTTTCTTTTATCGCCCCAGGGTCACTAATTCATCACCAGCTCACGAAGAACATATTTTTTAAAATCCAGATTAAAAAAAAGAAGACAAAAATTTGAAACATTGTCCTAGATATCGACCCATCGTGCCAAGGGTTTCTGCGCATGCACACTTCACGTTTGCGCGCCTAATTATTCATTCTTTTTTATTTTAAATCGGGAAGCCTGTCAAAATATTCTGCTTATCTAGTTTCATGTTGGAAGAAATTTCTTATAAAGGTTACAGTATAAAGTAGACGAAATAGCACAAAAATACGTGCGATATGGTTATACGAAGATCTATAGATGGACATTTGATGCATTTTCTATATTCACGCGCAGAAGGTTAGTAATTACCGTAAAAGTTAAAATGCAAAATACACAAAATATCGTTCTTATTAAAAAAAAAGTGACTATGCTTGTGACGCTCAGATAGAAAGGGGTCAGTTCCGGTGCCAATGGGCTAAATATGTTTCATACTAAGTAATTGTTAGTAATTTAAAAAAAAAAAAAAAGCTATTAAAGTGAATAGATTCAATATCGATGTTAGTGGGGCAGATTAGGTTACCTTTGCGTTCAAATTACTTCAATTAATTTCATTATTAAGGCGTTTTCCATAATTCATTTTACTTAACCACCCAGTTGATGGCAATCAAATTGCAAACATTTACATAAATGATTAAGGTAAAAGAGTGATTCATTATTATACAAGATTAAAATAGTGAATCATGATTATTCCAACATTTTCCTATTACAGTAATAGTAGGTTTTGCCACAAACAACGACTTCAGAAAAAGACATAGTTCATAATATTGCAAAGCATGATTTGTTCAAATGACTAATTTTCATTAATCACTTTAGACTGAATAGTGTCACAGTGGAAGACACCCTATGGAACGCAATACACACTAATTTTGCAGTTTAGCATAGCAGTAGTAAAATAAATTTAGTTATTTTATTTTGTGTTTATTATTAAAATAATAGAATATTTTATTCAGTTCCTATCTTATCCTATCTTTGTTTTATTATAATATATTTGTTTAATGATTTATTCAAATAATACGTCTTATATCCTTTGTTTAAAATTGTTTTACGATATTTTGTAATTTATACTCCAACAAATAAATTATTATGATTATTATTATTATTATTATTATTATTAAACTGAGGCGAAACGATCATCGAGAACCGAACATGATAAAACACTTACCACTTGTCCTTGTTAGGCCTATATGAAATGAAGCATGCACAATCTTAAACTTCCAAAGGCTGCATCCAAGTGCTCAAAGACTACCACCGTAGGCCTACTAAATAATACACAAATTCTCAACCCTGGCCCTGACGTACCCACAGTAATTTAAGTACGTAATTTCCTTGTTCCAACACACCAACGAACTCAGGAACTTCAGAGCTTCTTGAATTAAATATGATAAATATATTTACATTAAATATTAAATATAAATTAATTTCCAGTTCCTAACTTAGGACACTACAAATAGCCTATGCAAAAAAAGTGTCTGGGTACTAGATACCCTGCATGCAACTTCATCCAGTTGATCGATCAGTGACATTGATGATTTCTCCCCAATAATGCACAGAAAAACTGAGGTAACATTGTTGGTGGCGAGGGCAACCTCCAGTCTGCTTGCGAGCTGTGTAAATAGAAGGGGGAAATACATTTAGATGAACCTGCATAAGTATGTTGCATGGTTCCGACTACTCGGGTGTTAACCTAGATGACAGCTGGGTTTACTTACAAATTTTTCACAGATTTTACACATACAAACACTGGTAGATAATTTAGCCGTGCCGCTTATGTAGGTATACTTTGATTTTGAAATAAATAATTTAATTTGTTGTCACAATACACTTACACTCATAATTTCCGAACTGACGACCTCGCAACAAACAAAGGGGCACAGGTGTGTTCCATTAGAGAACAATGGCGCCAAGTGCACGTGGTTGAAGTGTTGTGGGACTTAAATGTGAGATGACATTTTTCCTATGGCAGCTTCCTGCACAAATTGTAGGTCCTTCAGCAGAGTTTGAAATGTGTCTCGTGTAATAATTAAACACAGCAAACAACTGCATTAAACTCTTTGAAAGTACGGGCATAATCAGTGAATTACCGTGGGTAGGGGCTGAAAGGGAAGATTGTAGCTAAATATATATGTTTAAATGATAATGTTAATAATAAAATACAAGATAAGAAAACTTTAGGTTCTCTAGTGAAATCTAATATTAATATCATATTAAACTCAACCGGTCTTGCAGTAATTACTTGAGCACTCAACGCATGCATATGTGCGTGATAAACACGCTCCATTCTGCGCGCACTTTGCGGAAAACAACCTAATAATTTGAAAAGTGAAACGTATTCTTTTGTTGGAATAATAATAATAATAATAATAATAATAATAGTAATAATAGTAATAATAATAATAATAATAATAATAATAATAATAATAAAATTACCAAATTAAGTAAAGGAGTTAATGTTTCTTAACTTAATGTTAACTTTCCAGGACTGCACAAGTGTTGTAAAAGACGCGCACGACGGATAAAATTGAAATAAGATTGGCTGTTTACTGTATGCGCTCTGTTTTGTTTGACCGGTCCTTGTTGTTTTGTGTCAGCACTGAACAATGGCTTTTCGTTTACATATAACAACTAATGACCTCCACTATATCACATCTCGCCTGGGAATGACTCTAACTCTCGACTGGGTGTGCGGCTAGCTCGCAGAATTTTGCTGACTCTTATAGGCTAAAGGATTGTCAGCTGTAACGTGTTTTTTTCCCTCCTATTTTTAACCTGCGAAGATAGCCTTTTTGCCTAAAACCTGCAAGCGTCAGGATTAATTCTGAGACGATCTTGAAGATAATGGGCTTATGTAGCCGTCTTTATATTGCCTTTACATCTAAAATCTAATTGCGTATACACATTTTGTTTCTGTCCATCCCGTGCAGATTGTATGCTCTTGAATGGTATAAAGCGTGTTATTAGTATAAGTCAGCGGTACGAATGAGGTAAAACGAAAGTAGTGTACGCAGAGTTTGTCTTCAAGAGAGCTGAGCGGAGCAGTGTTTCGGCCCTGCCTCCCTCTTTTACATAGGCTACACACAGCAGCAGTCATAGCCTACCTGAGATCATTACTCACCTTCTATCTCTTGAAGAGCACCTGTGCGGGAGCGGCGAAACCAGGATTTACGCAATGCACTAAACTATAGCAGATGGCTTAACTAATTCTGGAAGTACTCTGAATTTCATAGATTCCAGCTCTGTAACATATTTCTAAAGTTTTGTTACAGTTTAGAGCGTTGATGCTCTCTATGGTTCAGAGTTGATTAAACTCTGGTTGAACTCACAGAGGCAGGCACGAGCTCGTCGACAACTTTTGGTGATATTGCACCATGTCAAAATCGTCAGATCAGTTTGACAACTCTGACTGCGTGTGCTCATTCGGAATGAAGCTAACGTGGGACATCAACGACCCTAAACTTCCGCAGGTAAAAATGTTTTGCCTATATTCTCTCAATAAATGCAACACGTTCGTCATTTTAGCTCAGAGATTAACACAACTATAATTAATACACAAATATTAACGATTACAGACTATCTGTCATGTTCTGTTATGGAATGTAATAACCAAATAACCAATAAGTAACCAACTTATTCGATACAACATCGATATACTTGTCCTGTAACAAACTGTTGTTACAGGACAAGTGTGTGGATGTTGTATCAAAGAAGTTAATTCCTATTTTAGTAAATCTACCCTTGCCAAAACTACTCGGGACATTTAGATTAGGTTTTCTGATGTATTAATTATTTCATTGTTTGGCTGATTGGTTAGCCTAATTGGATAAACTCTTGGTAAGCGATCTAGACATGGCGTGGTCACGATTTGTGGGCATTTACATCTCTATTGAGGGGACGTATGAAAATATATATGATTATTTGTGTTCACAGGACACGAAGCAGTACGATGTGTTTCAGGAGTGGACAGATGGTTATGTTCGGTTCATATATAGTGCCGAAGACAAAAACGCGCAGCGCCACTTGAGTGGTTGGGCCATGCGCAACACCAACAACCACAACTGTCAAATCCTGAAGAAATCGTGCTTGGGCGTCGTGGTTTGTTCCAGGAACTGCACACTGGCAGACGGCACCAAACTACAACTGCGGCCTGCCATTTGTGATAAAGCCCGCCAGAAACAGCAAAGTAAGTTTAATAACCTTGTACTTGTCACCATCTCCAGCACAGTTTTTACAAGTTGGCAAGCTGCATTGACTGTATGGCGTAATTCACAGTCACTCTACGTTGAATATTCTTTTAATTTATAGTCTTTTCAAGACTGACTGACCGTAATCTGCAGTTGGTATAAAAGGCTTATATAT
>JAQMYM010000019.1:7636101-7653092 GCA_030014255.1 Parauchenoglanis ngamensis | reverse complement strand
AACAGGATTATATATATATATATATATATATATATATATATATATATATATATATATATATATATATATATACATATAGCTAGCCTATATGAGAGAGAGAGACACTCATAAACAAGTCTCATCCTCTGCATCACCTATAGTCAGAGATACGGTTTCATTTTATGTGGCTTGGTCAAATACCGAGAATTCCTTTGCAAAATCAAAGTAACGCATGAGTTCTTCCTAAACCGGTCTGTTATCGGTCTCGGTTTTAGTGTCCCAGTAGTGAGCAGGATCTTTTCTTGCTTTTCTCTCCATGAATTTGTGTGGTTATCACTAAACTATTGTTTAATTTACTTAAACTCGTGATTAATGCATTTATGTTCCCCTGTCCTGTAGATTATGGCACATTCGAATTATCCCTGCTGCTAAAGTGCACTAGATAGCCTAAAGTATGAATTAATGAATTCTATAAGTTGTATATCCACTATGAAGTCCATTGGAATTGTGATGAGCTCAGATCTATATTTTCACTCTTTGCGTTGAAAAAAATACTTCTAACATAATCTTCTGTCCATTATTAAGTGATCATGCCTATGTCCATACTCTCACCGAAACTCCACCATACACAGTGACAACCCTGAAGGGTCCCTCAGCAGGGATCGAGAGTAACGGTCACCTGGACTTCAGCTGAAGCCGGTATTTTTCGTCACTGACCCTTATATCAGCATAAACAAGTAACTTATGGGAAGAAAATAGATGGAGTAGCTACGCAACAAACGTCCCTACGCTGCCACCAATTTCAGTTAGAGGCCACTGTTAACTGTGTTAATTTTGTAAATTTCCAGAGACAGACAGGCTACCAATAGGCAACGCTTTAGGTTGTTGCCTGTGCCAAACAACAACAACAACAACAAAAACTTGAAACAAATAATTAAGCTGTTTTATTTGTTTAAGATATAACGTAATATTACTCAATATAGGTAAATGTTTCTCACTTAGACTTAGTTTACCTTTATTGGTAAACTCGCCTTTTGATGAGGCCATTTTTATAAAATTCAGCATAAAAACAAGGGCAAAAGGTTTAAAGAGCAAAGTGTCCATATGTAGCGATAGCCTAATGTGATTAGCTTAAATGTGGTCTTGGTTGTCTTCCGCGTTATAAAACGTCTTGTCATATGACTTACATATTTTGTTTTCCAATTCGATATCACATACAAATATTTGATTGACTGTATAGACCTTTTCGTTTAGCCGATTTATTATTAGGCTAATTCACTGATTTACATTTTAATGAATCAAAGTCAAATACATCTAGTTAAATACTGTGGCCCATACTAATAAAAATTTTTTTTTAATTGTTTCTAGAAAAGCTTTGTCCAAACTGCAGCTCAGCTCTCGAATTGGTTCCGTGTCGTGGCCATAGCGGTTATCCGGTCACCAATTTCTGGAGAGTGGACGGCAAGGCCATATTTTTCCAGGTGTGTTTGTGTGTTTGCCGTTTGTAACAATACTCAATCTGTGTTTTAACATGTCTATGCAAAACGCTCACGACTTTAGAAGCTTTCTTTTCCCCATTTATAAATTCCTGTGGCAGGCTATGTAAGCAGTTTAAAGCATCGTTTATATACCGAAATGTCAAGTCAAATAAACTGAATTAGTGAATCAGTAAAAATAATTTGTCAAAATAATTTTAGAAACATTTTAAAATAATCGTTTAATCTATACCTTTTTAAGGACTATAATTGGTTTGTTAGTGTTTAAGACTTGTTCATTTGCATTTTGTGTGAGCTGTAATGAAACCGACAACATTACAATTACACTTTTGAATCAAAATTCTGAATCAGATGGATACTGGACATTTTTATAGGCCAAAGGCGTTCATGATCATCCGCGACCTGAGAGCAAATCGGAAACAGAAGCAAGGAGAAGCGCAGTAAAGAGAAGGATGGCTTCCCCTCACTTCTCACAGAAAAGGAGACTCGTAGAACCAGAGGTAACACATACAGACACACGCACGCGCTCACACGCACGCGCGCGCGCGCGCGCGCACACACACACACCAATAATAATAATAATAATAATAATAATAATAATAATAATAATCATACTAATGATGATGAAGGAAGTAGTTATAACTATGATGGATATAATAATAATAATAATAATAATTATTATTATTATTATTATTATTAGTAGTAGTAGTAGCATAAACTTTCGCAGTTGTTTCTAATTATTCTAAACTATGTTAATCAATCTGTGAACTCATCATGCTATACATGATGAATGTGTTAAAATTCATATCGGATTGTATCAGAATCTGATTAAACCTCCTCGTATACTACACTTAACAAAATACGTGGGTCTGCTAACCACTTTTAAAAATACATCTCATATTTTGTATTAAATGAATATGTTTAACACTCCAAATCTCAAGTGTCCAGCTCTGGGTTGTAGCCTATAACTGGAAAAAGAGGATCATATCCTCCACATTTAAATTTAATTTATGAATTAGTCACAAGTCAGAGCAAGCTGAACGAAACTCGAAGGTCTTGTCAGTTTCTGCAGCGTCACGCCATGAGGCTAGCCACCATCAACAAGCTTCATTACACAAATATTTAGAGTAAACACACTCTTTAGATGCTGGCTTTGCAATGCCAAATTTGTTTACTTATATGAAGGGTAAAAGTGCAGATATAATCATTACCATTTCAATATTTTTAAGACAAAAATGATTTCAGCCATGCTTTGTCTGGAGCATAAAACAAGGTAGCAAACACCAAATACATTGCATTTGTAATATTTAGTTTTGTTTAATGAATTTTTTTCATAATCTCTCAAAAAGCTTTTTAAAGTATGTAGGTAAGTCCATCTCTCCTCAATTAAATATAAATTATTGGGTATTTTAAAAGACCTACCAGTGACTTTGTTTAAAATATAAATTTCCCAAATACCCTGTCAGGTACGCAAACATGCCTATTAATTGGTGATCTCACCCTAAAGCTTTCCCAATATGAGGCCTAATATTGTTAATATTGGAAATTCTTTCAGCATTATATAATCTGTAGGCAACTGTATTGTACCATTAGCCACTCTGTACCTTAACCATCATTTATTGACTTATATAAGAGAATAAAATATAACATGTATGCATGTTAAATGCTTAGTGCCTGTACTTAATGTTTTTAATATTTATAAGTATTATTCTTTAAATTAATTCTGTAACCTATTATTCCCATATGCTTATGATTTAACATTCAATTCAATTCAATTCAATTTTATTTGTATAGCACTTTTAACAACATATGTTTTCACAAAGCAGCAGTTTATATAAATTCTGAATATAAACTCATGAATCTATCTATCTACCTATCTATCTATCTTTGTTATAGAATTATTTGTTGAACAACTAATGACTGGAAATTCTGAGTAAATAAATATAAATAAATAAAATTCAACTTGATTTGTAAAAGAAAACAAGTGAAATATGTCACCTGGAATCTTTCCAAAGCACTTAATTTCCAACTCACAAGCATTTGTGAAATTTAACAAAATGACTGAATATTGAAGCCGTCACTATATCTATATTAATGTGTACTTGTATAAAGATACTTTGAAGAGACTGCAGCCTAATAAACATCATTCTTTTTCTCCCAGGCTGGCCGTTACCATGATATGCCCTTCCCCAACATCCACCAGCTCACCATGGAGACCCCAGATCGTTTCAGTATCATTGCTGAATCCAATTTCCCCATCCAGACACAGCACTACCCACCATTCCAGAACACAGAGCCTTACAAGTTCCCCTATGACACACATGGTCCAACAGCCATGTCTGATGCTGCAAGCCCTCTGCAGAAGCCTTCTAACCACCGGCTGTACATGGCAAGACCCCCATGTGGATATGACTTTGCAGTGCCAGGCTACCTCAGCTCAGCACCCTACCCCACAGCACTGTATAAGGACCCTACTAGCCCTCACAATGAGGCTGAACTCAATAAAAGTTGCTCTGGCCTGACTGGGATGCCTCACACAACCAGCTCACTCCCAAATCATGAGCGCACTTATCCAGATGCCACCACCAAACACCACAGTTGGAAGCAAATCCTGGGCAAAGGGCCATATGGAGAGAGAGGGGAATACCCACAGATTTCTTCCAATGCCAACCACTATTACAACACTGAATACCCATGCAGGTACACAGGACCTACTCCAACTACACCAACAGCCCTTCAGACCATCATAACCACTACCACTAAAGTGTCCTACCAGCCCTGTCCTAAACCATCTGTGGTAAAATATGGTGAGAGTATCTATGACATGAAGGGTCTGTCAAACTGTAATTCTCTTCTAGAGGAGACCTCCCCCAACACCTACTCTGACCTGAAGATCCCAGAAGATTCAAGTGTCATAAAAACAGCTCTGTCCTACCCGGACACAGTCCCCACAAAAATTGAAAGAACTGAGAATTTTGAAGGGTACCGTTACAGCAGCTACAGCTCCAACAGCTGCCCTGAGAGACTGGCACATCCATATAGGTATGAAGGTGGGGAGTACTGATTTACTGCTTCAGCACTAATTATCAGGAGACAACAGTAGAATAGGAGAAAAGAAGACAGTTTTGCTGATGATATTTGAGTAAACCAAAGAAGGCCTGGGTAAAATGCCTATCACACTTTCTTTCAGTGTATATATGAGTAGCTATTTATAAATTGCATTTGGACTTTTAGATGAAAAGATATTTGTGTAGTTACCTGATGCATATTTGATCAAATGTGCAACACAAAACATTTCATTATATTGCTGATTTAGCCAGAGTTAAATGGATGATGGTAAATGTTGAATAAAAATGCATTTTCCATGTTTGTAAATTATGAGTAGTGACTCAAAAATGTGAAGTTGTTCAGAATGAATGCTCAGTATTTTTTCATGATGTATAATTAAAGGATAAAAGTATAAGTAATAGTGGCTGTCTGAATATGAATATAAATCATACTGGGTTATATTTAATTGATAAATAACTTATATATTCCTACATGCTACATTTGTAAACTGCACAAATAAAGGAAGCTTTCTAAATCTTTATACCTTGAGGGTTTTACCTGAAAAACAAGAAAATGCTTCACTCAGAGATCTCTGTGTTTATTCAGCCTAATCCCAGTGGGAAGTGGAGAACACATCATCTACTAACATATAATAAGGGGCTTTGTGGCTGAGCACTTTTAAGGCTTAAAAGAAAGATAGTGACACATTTTACTGGCATGAACAATCAAGTTCCTCTGTCAAAAGGGATCAAAGATAATAACAGACAATTAATCATCTGGTTTGTCAGTGCAGTGCTTTTAATCTTCATCTTGAGAAGTGCCTTGAGGCACAAACCTCTTCTGCTCTGGGATGTGTGTGTGTGTGTGTGTGTGTGTGTGTGTGTGCAAATAGGAAATATTACTACAGAGAAAGAAAGAATGATAGAAAGGTCAAGAAAGGATAAAGAGATAAATGTATTTGGAAGGTGAGAGAGAGAAGGACAGAATGAGAGTGAAAGAAATGCCAGTAATACTTGTTGCTGACAAAATCTCTTCGCATAACCTTTACACTCAGAATTGAAGACAATTTGTCGCGGCATCATGGAGCCATACACATACAAACTGTTTTCTCTGTGTTACCAAGACAAATAAAAACTCTGTATACAGTTCATTTTAAATGTGCTGTCTAGATCAACAAATGATTAGAATTTCAGGTTTCATTTCCTTATATTTATATCTACATGGGTTAAACAACTTAGAACATGGCACCATTTATTTAAAACCACTCATTTTTCAAGTGACCAGAAATACTGGTACAGGTAACCAACAATTGTTTTATGTTGCCAATGTATTCCCTGTTAGATTGACTCTTTAAAGGTCCATGGTGTAAGATTTTGAGGATCTATTAACAGAAATGGAGTATATATTCCATAATATACATATGGAATTCATAAGTACATTTTCCCTAAGGTACAATTACCTGTGACAATGAAATATTGTGTTTTCATAAGCTTAGAATGAGCCTTTTGTTCTGATCTGCACTTATTTGGTTCAAGGTATGCCATAATCACATGGTTTAATGTTTTTAATGTTTAATGGAGCAGTGGGAAGCTGTGCTTAAGCTCCAAGTGTGCAGTTTGGCATTAGGTGCATTGCTCAAGGGCACTTCAGCCATGGATGTAGAGGGAAAGTGCTGTTCATTCACTCCCCCACCCACACATGTATTTCTTGCTGGTCCAGGGTCCACTTACCAAAGTGGCATCCACTGTATTTCCCCTGAAACAAGCAATGGATCCACTTGTGTTCATGTCAGTCAATCTCATTTCATTTATGAAGATGTCAAAATATTGTCCAATTTTATTGCCTCAAAACTGGAAAATGTAATGCCTTATGTGATCTCAACAGACCAAAGAGGTTTCATGAGATACCTTCTCTCCTTGATGAATATCCATAAACTTCTTAATGTGGTGCACTCCTCTGAGTATGGGGACATTCCAGAAGTGGACATGGAGAATTTTTGACTGGCAGAATTAAATGAAGTTTTCTATTTGCAGTACAAGAGAGTTTTGGTTTTGGTTCTAAATCTTTTTTTTCTTCTTGGAATTGCCTGTTATATAGTTCCCCAAAAGTATCAGTGATAGCAAACAAATTGAGTTTGTGGCCTTTCCCACTGTTGAAGGGCACATGGTAAGGATGGTCTCTCAGCCCACTTCTATTTGTTACTAAGCTATAGGGGCCTTATCAATTATGTTGAGAACATCACAATCTGTACACAGAATCCACAGAATGTAATTACTCCTCTCAATATATGGGCACAATTCAGACAAACAAGCTTACTGATTTTTTCATGTGTGGCAGATTGGATTTCTTTTTTCCTTTTCCCACATATTTGATTGTCTCAGCACAGTATTGGCTGGTCCATGGGCATTTTAATCATGGGGTGGTCCCCTTCAGCATCATATCTAGGTGGAGGGACTGCTTCAGAGATGTGCACCTTTTATCCTGCTCTGCCCCTTCTGAGCCTCTGTGTTCATGGCATGGTTTGAGGTTTGGCTTGGCTGATCTGTCACTGTATTTTTTTTGTGCTTGGTTTTCTTCATAATGAAAAGGTCATGCTTTTGTCCTGCACTGTATGCTTACGGCGTGAGATCCTGGTCATATATCATTATTTTCCTTGTCCCTGGATTTGTAGCATGCTTGGCTCTTGCTATAGGGTTTAAGTGCTTCACTGTGAGATTTTGCCGAGGAAATGCCATTTTTATTGGAGGTTGCTGGCTTATTTTCATTTTTGTTGATATCTTTTGATTTTTAATTTGATTTTGGATTCTATAGTAATCCCCAAGGTATTTAAAGCATCCAATCCATTTAACCATCCAAGCAGTGAGTGCACACACATAAAACATAAGTTTCCAGATTTTTGTTTGTATTCAGCCAGTAGCTGATTAATAATTAGCATGGCCACTTGTCCACCCCTTACCGACTGATCCTGCTGATGGATTGCTTTCTTTTATTTCTCTTCTGTAGTTTAAGAGCTGTTGGGCTAATGTTGTTGTAGCCTGAATGACATTTCTTTCATGTAGTGTTAATAAATTGTGCATTTTTTGTTCTCTGGTCCTCTTGTGTGTTTTTTCAAACCTGTTTGCTCCTCTTGGCTTTTAGTAGTTAAACTTATTTTAACTTTAAATTCCTTTTCTTTCTCCCTTGTGCTCTCACCACGCATGCACAACCCTACCTGCAATAACCACCTGTTCTCTGAGGACAAATTGGATGACTCCTTGTGTTGGTCTTGCCAGATGTAATGAATTTTACATAGATGGTCTTTTTGCCAGTTTCAATACTATTTCTGAAAAAAATAAATAACTACAACAATAAAAAAAATTGATTTATTTCAATACTTTTAAGTATGTGATATTATTCAGACCTTGGGTTTATCCTTCCCCACCTTACCATTTAAGGTTTGTACAATATCTTGCAAACTGTAGTACAATGTAAGGGCCAGATTTTAAATATATCAAATACAATGAAGTCAGTTGAAGTGGCTTTACAGAGTGGTTTACAGAGAAACACATCAAATCTAATTTGGAGAAACTTCATCACGCAGCATGACAATGACCCAAAACAAGGACTTCATCAGGGGAAATGCATGCATGCATTTTACCTCCTGAAGAGGAGACTGAAGAGAGAAAAAAATTCCAGAAACAAAGATGCTTTGTTCAAGCCTGTAAAAACCCTACAAAAGGAGAACAGTTTGATGATGTTTAATAATGCAAGCAAGGGATATGCAACCAAATATTAAGCTTTATTTAATTTCATTTCCTTTAACTTTAAGATTAGCTGTTCCCCAGACTTTTGCTTACCTAAAAATTGGGTGATCTGCCACCAAAGGTATCATGTTCTTAGTGGTTTCACAAATATAGGTGTAAATACCTGAAAATATTGTATTAAACTCAACTCATATTCATCTTTTGATCTCAAACCCAAATGTCTTCACTCTATAGCAAAAACAAATAAGTGGCCTTGCCATTCTAGTACTTTCAGAGGGGACTGTATATGTTGGAGTAGCACTGATTTAAAATTAACTCACACACTACATATAGCTCATGGAGAGTGGCCTTTACTATGTCAGATTTAAAGAACAGATACAGAAAAAGTTTACACTTTTTGTACCTTCAGTCTCACAGAGCAACACAAATGTTTGTATGTATGTGATTATGATCCTCCATGTCAAGTGCCCCTATATTCCCCTTGTTGCCCTTATGATGAACCCTTATTTGCAACCAGTGGATGAGAGATAGATGCAGCTCAAAGGCAGATTCCTGATAATCTCTGCAACCCCAGAACACTTTAAAGTCAAAGTTTTGTTTAATGTTTTAATGTTTTTAGATGTGTGAAAGAAAAAAGTATATGGATGTGGTTTTAGAACACTACAACCAGATTAATATTTTTAACATAATTTCCTTTATTATTTTACAATTAAAACACATGACCTTCAGTATTAGTAAATGATTGGTATTGTTCACAAAGAAAAGAATAATTTTAATTAATATTCAACAAATAATCAACAAAGTAAGCCAAATAATAAATATTGCACTTCTGCATTATACCACAAACAATTAATAAGGACGACAGTTCCCAATATGCGTCCAGCCAAGATGGCCGACACACACTCCCATGCTGAGTGTCACACGACTGTCAGTTGAATGCAGGTGCATACAATTTTCACACACACACACACCCACACACACACAGTTAAAAGGACTTCATGAAGCAATAGTCTAGCCTCTTTGTCTGTATTTGCCAAGCCTTGATATCTCGTGTTTGCTGCTCAGGTTTTTCTTTTTGGATCTTGTCTTTTTTGCCTGCCCTGTATTGTTCTGTTTACCGATCGCCTGACCTTGTTTCTGTTTTTGGACTCTGACTTTGCCTACTGACTTTTTTTTTGTCTTTGCCTTCATGTGTTGAATAAACTATTTCCTTTTACTGCCATCTCCTACCTGCACATATGTCCAGCAACAACCCGCAAACTTGACAGTTATATGTAGCTCATTTTTCTTTACACAATATTATAGTGACATTTTTCAAAAAGCTAAATTAATAGCAATATTGCAATATTTATAAAATCGAAAGTTATCACTTTTGTCGATTCCTCCACATTGATTTTAAATCTCTAATTGTAACAGGATATTGCTCACAATTATCTGTTTAATCCTTTAAAAATCCTAAAAGCTTCCACAATACATTGGCTCTCTTTACCAAGCTGCATAAGGATATAGCATTTTTTCTGTGTTGACATTTAACTTTATAATTAGTAGAATTCAGAATTGTTGTTCGTGGTATATTTTATATAACCATATACTAACACACCCCTTCCCATCTCTTTTTCCTCCCATTTTGTGCCTATTTCTCTCAGCAGCATTAATCAAGACTAGAGTACAGGTGGTCTGTGCTCTAACAGGCTAAACTGATGACACCCTTTTTGCCTTCATTACTGATATTTACTCAGACACACCAACCCAATTCTCTAACTGAAATGGAAGAAGTGGCTCAGTGCAAGAAGCATTCAGACACTGAGAGCAATTGCGGTTTCCCCCCTTTTGCAGCCATACATACGACTTTTAAATCATCTCACCACTAGGTCTGAGTTTAGCTGTGCTGTGGAGTTTGAAAATCCTTAGATTACCAAGTGCACAGTGCAGGTGGTTCTATAGACTGGATTGTTTGTTTCCAATCTTACAGGTGTAACAAAGCCTACTGAAAATTTGCTGTAGTATCATTTTTCACACCACTGTGCCTTTGAGAGATGTCATTCCTGTCAATGTCAATGCATATGCTGCTTTTTGAAACACTGAGGGTACAGAAAGTCTCAGAGGAAACTGTTTCACCTGATAAATGTTATTTTGTCCCTTGCCATGAACTGTAGCAAGAATTCCAGCAATGCAGGCACAAAAAAGTCACAAAACCATCTTTAAAATGAACTTTTTATCAAAGAATCTCTTCCTTCTTCCCAGTGACCATGAAATGCAATTGCTGTGACTTAAAAGTTAAGTTTGAATATGCTATCACATTTAACATTGTTAAATAATAAATAAATGAAATGAATTTCATACAAAGTATACGTCTGTGTCCATCAAGACCACTGAAATCTCTCAGCATTCATTCTCTCTATCAATCTCAAGTCCTGAAAGATTACATCCATACCTACTCTACACAGTACAAAATAATAAGCATATATTAATATACAGTAAGTGGATGCCTACAAAATTTACCTTAAAGCTAGCATAATGCCTACTATTATGTAATCAAGTTTTTGTGATTTGAACAATTATTGAAACATTTTTCTATACATTTCCTAATGACAAATTTAGTAATAGAAAAGGGGCAAACTTACTCAATCAGAAAGTGCCCAATAAAACATACTTGTGGTCATCATAACAATATAACATGTCTAACTGATGAAAGTTAATGAGTTTGTAACTTTGAAGTTAAAAAATAAAGAAGTATCTATTTTTGTCATTCAGTTAATAAACTCTAACTTTCATTAGACAGACATTATATTTTTTTCTGATGACCATATGTAAGTCTTTATTTATTTGTTTGTTTATTTATTTATTTATTTATTTATTTATACAAAAATGATTTTTATTGCATACTAAAATTGTACTATTGTGTTATCATTGTACATTAGTATTTACATTAACTTACAGTAATATTTCATTTCATATTGAAAAAACATTCACATAATGTTTTTTCTGAATTGCTTCACACCGAGCAGGAAGAGCACATCATAAACATGGTCAGAGCAGACAATTGCATATCTCCACAATAACTGCAACAACAAATTATTACTAACAACATAATCTTCATGACGAGCTTATCAGCCCTGGGCCATCTTCTGTAAAAATAATCACCTATGCGTGAAGCAGCTCTGACCGCATGAAACAACTGCACTTTCAATATGTGCATGTAAACTATGCTATCCTCTCCTCTCATTGGTACTGTTTTACAGTGTACTGTGCAACACAATATTGACCATGTCTGTTCATACAGTCAACCAGTACAATACTGTAATGTTTTGCCTTGCCTGTTTCAGAGAGTGATGGAGCTAGATGTTGCTGCGGTGGCTCACAAGTTAATTTACATTGAACAAGTTAGCTTTAACCTTGGCAAAACTAGGCACAGGGGGAGGAAGGTAGCTTGATGGCAACATCACAATGGGTGCAGCCATTAGCTAGAATGTTGTCATTCATAATTATGCTATTTTGGTCCCTACAACACTGGTCTACGTGCCTTTTCCCAAAGATTAAGGGAATGGACCAGAACAGTCCAGGTTTGTTGTTGTCTGGAACAATGTAAATTTCCACTGGGCTGCTCTGGTATGTCATTGGTTCATGACCACCTTCAATATTTGGTACTTCACCTGCCACCATACTCTCCATTTCTCAATCCAACTGAAGAGTTATTTGGGGCTTGGTGATGGAAGGTCTATGATCTGCAGCCTTATCGGCATGTGTCCCCTCTCCAAGCGATGGAGGAGGCCTGTGATGATATCGGTGCAGGAGCATGCCAGGGCTGGATATGTCACTGCCAAGGGTTCTTATCCCAGTATCTGGCCAGAGAGAACATTGCTTGAGATGTTGAGGTGTTGTGGCCAGACCCAAATATGGGACAGGATGCACCCTAATTTTTCCTTTAGTTCACAGCAACAACCCTATATATCTTCACTTACAGTATATACAGCATGTGTTGTCTATTCACTGTTAATGCCAAAAAATAAAATTCCCCTTGTATTTGTGTTTTATATTGTATATATCCTGAATTTGCATACCTAGCTTATATATTTGTGATAATACATGTATGTGAGTACTATGTTCCAGAAGTCTGTTGTGGAATGTTAAAAAACTGTAACAGATTATTTCAATCATTAATCATTATTTTAATCATTGTAGCACACAGACTAAGATTACTCAGAATGTGCTTATACAGATTTTTTATGACTGCTTGAACACTGTTTTTACATACTAGCACATGTTTCTCAGAATCCAACATAGTCATTTCACTAATGCACAGTTACCAAACACTACACACATTTCCTGCATTTTGCTCTCATTACAAACTCCCTAAACACATTTTTCAAAACACTTCACACAGTTCAAACTGTGTTAAGCTCAAATTCCATTATAATCACACAGTCCTTTTTCTTCCAAACACTCTGAAATTGCAGAAATTGCAGTCACTCTGAAGTCACGGTCAACACACGGACATCAACTGGGTAAACACTGCATCGCCTTGTTCCTACACACTAGTTTCATTATAAGGAAAAGGAAATTGTGAAGTCAAATTATATATTATATTATATATTATATATATATTGTGTAAGAACAAAATGAAAAATGACATAGAATGACAGATTTGCAATGCAGCTATTGGCTACACCTGGAAATTAGTGAAATTTCAAAATTTGAAATAATTAGGAAATTAATTTGCCTATCATCTGACAATATGGACTACTGGGGTGGGGCTGGCACCTGTTATAAAGAGGAAATGAGTGTGGGGAAACATCTTGAAAATCATGAATCAATCTGCAGGGAAAAGAAAGAGGGTGAGGAATAGGGAGGGTTTGGCCAAGGAGACAACAATTTCAAATAAGATACGAGCTACACTAGTTGATCATGTCATCAATCGTGGCTTGAGTCTGTGAGAGGCAGGTCAATGTGTGCAGCCCAATCTCTCACACTTTACGGTGGAAAGCATTATTCAACAATTTACAAAAAACAGGTACAATAACTGGAGGCTCTGCATTACAAATGCATGTGTAGCACATTACAGTATGTAAAATGTACATTATTCTAAACACTCGATTATTTTTGTGTTTACAGAGTTCAAAGAAGACCATCTACAGGTGGAAGAGAGGCACTGCTTAATAGTGCAGGAGGCTGCAATATTCTGTGCTGGCCAACAATACCATCCATCTAAGGGAAATAAGGTAGTCCATCCTTGCCAACAATGACATATTTGGAAATATTCTGAGCGTAAGCATTTCTACACTAGACCAAATTCTTAGAAAGTATAGTGTGAACATGAAACAAATATACAAAGTACCATTTGAAAGAAATTCTGGCCAGGTAATGGAGATGAGGCATCAATATGTGAAGGCAAGAGTCATTGAAAATAGTTTACTATTAACAGTAAATTATATTTGTGTCATGCAAACAATTATATGTTGTGTTTCATTTCAGAATGTGATTGAACTGGAGTCCAGTGACGTCCAGCATGAATATGTATTTGTAAATACATATTTACAAAAAAAAGACAGCGTGGCAGGAACATCATTGGACTGCATACCATAGTTGAAGTTCCTGGTCAACATGGTGGTAATACTACTATGTGTGCTGCTATTAGCATGAAGGGGGTGCTCCACCACAATGCTGTGCTTGGACCATACAATACAGCCCATCTCTACAGTTTTCTGTAAAGTTTGTATGCTATTATTCTTCCCATTATCCTCCAAGAGGAGAAATCCAAAAAGAGAAATACATGCCAAACAACAAGCAAGACTTAGATTTAACGCTTGCTTAATATTATTAATATAATATATAATAAAATATTGTTATTGGCATAGAATTGAGTCAAAATCATTTCCACTTTTACCTTTCAGGCTTTACCATGATCATTCATTCATTTCATGCTTCCATCTGCTTGTGCACTTGACTTTTTATGGAGTTTTGTGGGCAGCTGTGTTAGGAACATGTTTTGCATTTTACAGCTGATCAACATATGCACAAAAGTAAGAAGAATGTCAGCCTTTCCAACATATTTGTAAATCCAGCGGAAAAGTTTGTTCAGTTTGATTTACATAAACATTTACACAAAACTTGAAATTTGACACTTGAGGCCTATTATTGTGTAAAATAGTTGTTCTGTTTAAAATTCTCAATCCTAGTAATGTATGCATATGTATACATTTTACTTTAATTTAAAAGCAAATCATAATGTTGTTTGTAATTTTGCACCAGAAAACAAGGTTTTTGAAAGATCTGCACACATTTCCAAATCAACAGCAGATACCCCATTGTTTATAATTTAACCCTGTATTATAGATAGGTATAGTATTATCCATACTTGTTTTGTGTATACAGTATGTTAATGTGGCAGCTGTACATCAGCACAGTAAGATAATGTAGCACAATATAACGTTGATGCATTTAAGATATGAAGATATTTAATAATCATTGGTAAACAGGTAGAGCTATTCAAATCCTTGAGTACTTAACAAATGCTTAATTTTCCTGCTGTGGATCACATGCACTTTATCTTTAGTTCCTAAGATTAATTGTATGTCCAGTCCACACACAAGTTGCATTCCCCCTGCCAGGGCCCTCCAAGAAAAATACATCCCCACGAGCCGCACACATCTTGGCATAACTGTAGTTCCACGGATGTGCTTCTATCATTTACTTCTTGCAAATAGAATAGTAATAAGGATGCTATTAAAATTTTCATCCTTGCATGTGGTATAGATGATCAGCTTGATTTACTTCATTTTTTTTCCACAGTCAGATTCTACTGAAACCAGGCATTATTGCACATTCAGGCTGTGGTCTACTGCAAGGCCACTTCTGTTATTTCAATAAATATTGCCTTTTGTATATTTTGTCAGAATTAAGCATTATTCTTAATCCCATTGTTTAAATACTGTGCTTATACAAATAAACATCTGGTATGTATTGTTTATTTCTGGTATATCATTTTTAAACCATTTTAAAATTCACATATAAAGTAGGCAGATGAATTCAGTGAATCCACTGAATATAACGCAGTTACCATAAATGAATTAATGATTAAAGTCTCAGATCAGTCTCAGACTTTGCAGACTTATGACTTTAAGCATAGGGTCAGCAGACTGTGCATTAAGGCTTATTCAAACTGTTAGAATTGGTGTTTAAAGGTAACAGTGGTTACTCTTGCAGCTATAATGCAATAGGGGATAATTACTGGGTGGAAAAAAGGGTCAACAGAGCACAAAGCCAGGATGACATGACACATTTTATGATCTGAATGAGAATATGTGAAATCAAATTATTACACACTATTCTGATTTGAAGGTTTTGCTAACAACTGGTGTAAATGCATAATGTATTGCAAAGACAAAGAAAAAAAAACAATTATCAAAAATAAAATGTGTAAGTATCTGTGGGAATTTAGTTGAATGCCCTTCAGGCCTGGCATGTACCTGATAATATCAGGCCATCAGGTACATCCTGTCTGTTTCATTTCACATGAGCACAGCAAGTATCTGGCCTGTCGGTCCAAAGATGGTTATCAGCTCTTTCAGTTTGATCCATAATTACACTAAAAGCAGTGTGAAAATGGATTACATATCTACACAATTTGGTAATATATATTTTAGACCACTTATTACACAAATAAGCTTGAACAAGCCATAACAAATATAACTGTCTTTCACATATTCAGAAAGAGTAAATTTTTGTATACACCCACATAATAGTCTATCACTGAACCGTGACCATTCTATCTACAACTATGAACCAATTCTTTAAAAAAAAAAAACCCACACACACAGTGAGCGGCTGTGTGTTGCTTAACACATAAGATCTATCAATTTCCAGGTAAGTGTGCTACTTGTGTCTTAAGAAAATAAACAACTGAACCAAACAGCCCTTGTGCTTGTTTCTCATTTAATATCGAATATAAGGTAATTTAGCTTTTATAATGCTGGAAGCTTTGACTTTAATGTTTTAACAGATTAATTTTCATTAACATAGACATTCAATCAAAGCCTTAGGACATTAGAAAAAGACCCAGACAAAAAATGTCTTTAAGAAATGTTCACATCAGAGGTAATTTCAAAACACAATATATACAGTCTGGAAGATTCCTGAAATTGATGTAATGACTTTTAGAAGCACCTCATTGACCAATTGTTATAATCAGAAGCTAATTGGGACTGTACCTGTGAATATTTAAGGGCCAACCCTTAGAATCAGTGTCTTTTTGCTCTTTATACCGTGAAAAGATCCTAGCAACTGAGCTAGGACCACATACAAATTGTGCACCTCCACAATTTCAGTTCCTCCAATTTCCAAATAACTGGACGCTATGAGCATCTGTATATAGAATTGAAATACCATTTTGTTGATTGAAAGGAGAAAACCTCATAACACCTTATAATGTAAAATACAAACAAACAAACAACAACTGCAACAACCAAAACAACAACAACAAAAAAACATGTGCCTCAGGCCAAAGAGGCACATACATGAAACCTGAAAGTTTTTCTGAAGATGTTCAAGGTATTTTCCAGTCTGTCTTCAGAACATTGAGTCTGATCCCCAACTGCTACTCTAAACATCTTTGAGATCTGCTATTATCATAGTAAAACCACAATAGATTGAACCTGAACCTAGTATTAAGTGTATTAGTTGTAATTGAACTATACAGTGTGACCCAAATGAGGATGGGATCCCTTTT